>JAITYZ010002628.1:0-19625 GCA_027744595.1 Paronellides praefectus
CATCCATCCCATCCATGTCAACAAAATTTAAAATCTGCCAAAAAATCATTTTGAGTCTAGTAACAAAACTCGCCGACTCATTTATTGTTACCCTCACTTTGTATTTGCGAAAATGGCGGTTTCTTTGAATCCTTCCCAATAAAATCTTTACTCCTCAAATATTGATATCCTTCTAAGCGTAGTTTCTAAAGACAAATAGAGCCATCTCCACAATTGAAGGAAGTCAACAATTTGTTCGTGTGCGGTGCGGAATTGAAAATTACTCATTTTGTTAAATATGCTTGAAATGATACGAAGAAGCGTATAAAGTTGAGAAATCATAATATCAATTACCATTTGATCATTTGATTTCTTGTAATTGTGACAACTCAAAGTAATTATCATCAACATTAGCAGCTCATTTGTAAACAGGCGTGGATAGATCCGTAGATCGTGTAAATCTTAATTGGAATTTGTATGCGTAGGTGTCCTTTGTTTGTATTTAATGTCATTAGCTTTCAAATGACTGGATAAGAAAAAAGAGCGGGGCCCGTTCAGTTCCAAAAATTGTTATATCACGCAGAGTACTCCAGTGTGCAATGATGTTGCTTTAAATGTAAATGACGAGCGGGTAGATTAATTCCAGAGAATACAGACGCTAGTGGAGAGTTTACGCATCGCCCAGGCTGCGATTTCATTGTATTACCAGTTCTTGAACATGCTTTAGAAGATTTACGACTGCACTTTAGCTACAGCAGTGCCGTTGAATCAACGGCGTTGATATTCCACAAATTCAGATAATACCCGACCCTCCGTTTCTAGTTCATCAGGATACCGGTCGTCCTATACCTACGGTAGCATCGTAACCAAAACCAAAATACTATAAATGGATGTTAACTTTTGCTTTTCACATCATTGCCAAGCGTGACTTACACTTACGACACTCAAACCAAATTTGCTCGCCCAATGTTTGTGAATAAAAACTACAACATTCCAACAGTGTACAGAATTTCTCGAGTATACTTTTTGATTCATTTGATAGAGCATTCAACATGCGGCATGTAGAAGAACCATCAGCTTGCATTGGAAAACCGGAACCTAGTTACACTATTCGACTATTGTTACACGGCGTAAAAACCGGAAACGTCATTTTCGATTTATGTTCGTTAATACACGATTGGGATCACGACAATTTAGGAATTTAAGAAATTAAGTCGCATATCATCATATTCTCTTATTGTTTATCCTTAGGGCTAAAACTCATTATTTTTCCACTTGTATTGCGATTTTTAGTACATTGTGTAGCCTTAAGCCAGCACCGCCTAATTAGTCATATCTAGTTATCTAAAACTCTGCAAATATGTTTTCAAAAGATGGATATTGTAAATATGTTGTCACAAATAACACGGTATATATATCTAATTCTTTGTTGAATATATCCAGAGTTTCTCGAAGGTTTAAAAAGTATGTTGATAGAAGCAACATATCTGTTTTGAACGAGCCGCACCGAGCGAGGTTTAACGTAGATTGAGTTCAAGGTTTATCGATTTTTTCATCTGAAGTTTTCGGGCTGCTTAAAAGGACCGCAGTGAAACCCTATTTGCATATATTTTAATAAATTCTATCAGGTTTTGAAAGAGATTGGCCATTTCAGCAATCCATTTAAGTTTATATTTTGTAAAGGTTTGTTATTCTTTGCTACCTCGTTCACGATTTAAAAATTGTAATTTAAAAGTGCAAACGGTTATAAAACGCGAGTTATTTGCTTGCAAAATTTAATGAACTTTTATTTTTGTCAACATCTCAAGACATTCTCGTAAAAAAAGCATCTCGCAAAAGCTGGAGTTGAATATATTTAACTGAAGTTCTCTCAAAACCCCTGTAAGCAGAATATGTTCACGTAATTATATTTTTACGCAGCAGCGTATTCAAGTTTCGATATAATGTGTGTGTGTGTGTGTGGATTCCAATTTCTTATAACATCGCTCATATTTATACTCATGCTGTATGTGAGCGGCAACTAAATGATTATTTATTTATGATGGCTCGAAAAGCAATTATGTAATGTAGACCAAGCTACATACCTATCCAAAAATACAATTACAATTTCTTTGCATATCCATGTCACTGCATTCTTTTTTTTACGGAAAAAAGAACTAGAGCTGACGTACCTGAATTCCGCTTTAAAATTTACGTTATTTTACAAATTCATCATTAAAACTTACTTTTGCTGATAAAAACCAAGAATTTTGTTTTCGAATTGCTCCGCTGTAAAAGGACGATATCCATAAATTTATATAGCGACTCATTAAAATGATTGACCTCCTATCTAATTCGACTTAGATTACTGTGAATTAATGTTGGCCAATTATTTCTTCAGCCAAATGAAAAAAAATCGATAAACTTTGATATAAAGCTACGCAATAAAACTTCAGCCACGAGAACAGGAAATTAGATTCCAAATATATTTTTGTAATAGGTCTACTTAATGACATAAGTAAAGTTGTCTATGTTACGAATGAACTACTAGCATATTTATATATATACTAACATATTACTGGTACTCGGCGGTACTACCAGGAGCGAATCGGATCCACAGGCGCGCCCCATGTACTTGCCGGACAAAATAAGTGCATTTAGATTTATTAGTTGTGGGCCCAAGACATTAAATCATCTCCCATTTGAAGACCTTGTAAACGTTTACGACAATTATGTTTGGGTGTGCATTTTCGCTTCCATACTTATCATTAGCGCTTTAACCAATNTTTCGCTTCCATACTTATCATTAGCGCTTTAACCAATGCAACTGGAATCTGCGGTGCAATTAGTGTTCGGTCGTACTTAAGGTATGTCGAAATTTTAGTGAGAATTCTTTTGACGACTGACGTGCCAGATGAACCTGCAAAGTCTCCGAGAAAACAAGTTATGCATATTACTTTTACAGCATTCGCTCTTGCTGGAATAGTTTTAAGTAACGCGTACAAAAGTGACAACGTGTATCGACTTGCGAAGCCTCGACGGGTTATTCCCAACGAACGATTCAGTCAACTCATAAAGCAAAACTTTACTTTGTATTCCAGAATACAATCATTTAACGTTTTGCCCGATTACCATCCTGATTTGCCAGCAGAATTTAACATACGGTGTCACTCAATGTACGAATTAAGTAGATATCGTTTGGGGTTTGATTCAGAGTTGGTTGTAGTCAACACGTACATTTTCGATTCTTCCGATGTTGAGATAGACGCATTGGGACTTTCGGTTTTATCCCATACATCCATCCGTCCGCCAACGGAAGACTTTTTCTCAAATTTATTTCAGCAATTTTACGGAAACAAAAGCTCTGATCAAGTGCATTACTCAGAGATGTTCTTTGACAAGGTTGAAGAACAAATTAAAACAAATGACGAAAATAGACTATTTGAGGACTTGAGTGAGTGCGAAAGCTCAGCTCTTATTTTGCCTACCTACAAATGTCTAGAGTTTGCGAAATCAGTCGTTCAAAAAGATAAATTCAAGGTTGATCTTGTTGACATTGGGGTCGAGATATACTTTCAACCTTATCATATCTATGATTTCAAAGGGCAGTTTCCTCCGCATATATATTACCGAATGAGAGGACTGGAAGCTTCTGGAGTATTGCAATGGTGGCAAGATTTCATTGGAAGGAGTTTTGTGTATCGAAAAAGAACACCTGAAAATGCTGAGGCCGCAAAAATGTCAGGAAATATTCTGGTTATATTTGTTGTTATGCTTGGAGGGTTATCTTTTGCTACTGTATGTTTTATAATAGAATACCGGAAAGCAATTGCTGAAATTATTTTCCAAATAATTCTCAAATGCTTTCAAAAAATTAAGAATATTTGCGAAAATGGCCAACTGTGTTTCCTGTCGCAACATTGTTACGACCAAAGCCCCAAAGGTGGCTATATTTTGACCAGGCAAAGACCCTGGACACCCAAATATATTCATAGAGTCAAGAGAGTAACCGCCTGGTGAATGCATTTGAAATAAAACTCAACTGAATTTCTGTTAAAATATGAGTTCAAGGTCGAGTTCAAAAAGAATAACCTGCAACACATCCAAAGTTACTCACCAAATTTTTATATGTCAAATAGAAAATAACGACTACAAAGCGCTTATTGACAACAAGCTTCTTCTATCTAACGTAATTAATTGATTAGATTAAAAAGCAATCCATAAATAATTTAACAAATAAAATTATATTATAATCTCCATTGTTTACATCTTTATTGTTAGGACCACTGAAATATAATTAACCCCTAAAAATTCTCACCTGTTCGCTAAAATTTGTGAGCCTTGTTAAAACAGAGAAAATAAGATATTTACCTGCACAGCCATTTACCAGAGCAGCCATTAGTGGGGTTTCCTTTTGGGCTAATGTCCACAAAAAACAATCTGGTTTCTGCAATTACAATTCTTGCTTTAAATGTGAAGTATCTGGAATATATGTAAGTAGTAGAGAGATATGCAGTAATAAACTTCCGACTCATTTATCCTCCAATTAACATGGTAGCTTTTTAAACTCCAGCATGCTTTTTATGCAATATCAATGATGATACATGCTTTTGATATGGTATCTTTTAACAGCATACTTTTTTTATATATCATCAATGATGATACATGCTTTTTATATGGTAGCTTTTAAAACTCCAGCATGCTTTTTTATGTATAATCAATGATGATACATGATTTTTTATATGGTAGCTTTTAAAACTCCAACAAGCATCATCATCATCACACGTTGCCTCAGGGAAATTCCTTCAAGAACACGTGCACACACGAACACAAGGTAAAGTATATCAACCCTTTTCCTCCCTCGTTCCAAAACACAACGTAACACACACGTTCAATTGTCCAGTCCATGTTACAAGGTTTAAAACATGCTTTTTATGCATCATCACACGTTGATCATTCCCTCAAGCAAACGTGACGTCGAGCACAAGAAGCATGAAAGTAGGTCAACCCCTTTTTTCCTCCCTCGTTCCAGTCTAAACATATACACATATTTTCATATGTCCAGTCCCCTTGTCTACGCACACACATATAACCCTTTCTCTACCACCAACAAAAAATATCCAACTGATTTCTCTTATTCAAGAAACGTTCAATGCACATCCCTTGCGTACACTTAAAAAAATGAAACCCATGCATACAAATGCATACTTTTTTCTCGTCATATTATCATCCGGTCAAGGATTTTCAGACATCAGTTTGATTCCAGCAACAATCAAAGAAGCAACAGCAGCACTAAAAAAATCATCATAATGGAGGACAAACTTGTACTTCGTATCTTTTCGTGTGGTTATTGTTTTCCTGAACGTTTTTACACGAAGTCAGCAGAAGAGTATGTTGAACACTATTTACAGTGTCATGCATGCAAGTTTTGTAATCGCTTTCACGCAAAGGCATACTTTTGTCCCAATGAGACAAGAGATATAAAATGTCCATTCGGTGAATGTGAATGTGAGTTTACATCAGTACGTGGAATTGAGATACATTTAAATTTTTTCCACCCGAAATGTGAAGTGTGCAAATTACGCATATGTGTTTGTGTGAATAGTAGTGGTGACATATCGACTGACCCCGATGATGAGACCCGTGTACAGACTGGTGGTGGTCGAATTCCAACGGAGGAGAATGGAGGAGAGGACGACGGAGGGGACATGGAGGAAATTGGAGAAGATCAAAGAGGCGATCCTAGAAGTGATGGAGATCAAAGAGGCGATCCTAGTAGTAATGGAGGAGATCAAAGAGGCGATCCTCGTAGTGATGGAGGAGATAAAAGAGGCGATCAAAGAGGCGATCCTAGTAGTGATGGAGATCAAAGAGGCGATCAAAGAGGCGATCCTAGTAGTGATGGAGGAGATCAAAGAGGCGACCCTATTAGAGACGGAGCTGAACAAGGTATGCGTATCAAGTAATATTATAAAAGATGGCCTATTAGCTTATATGCTAATTTACATATAAAATTTATATCCTGCAGCTCCTTCTTCTCCGACACCGGGTACCTCCACACAAGCCAAACGGAAGAGATCCGAAAGTCCACAACCAGGACCATCAAAGAAAAAACCAATCATCAAGGGCCGGAGACGTGTTGATGACTACGGTAAACTGCAATACATTGTAGGCATAACATCTCTCCCACCTTAGAAAATAATTTTAATCAAAATAATTTTTAATTACAGAGCGTGAAATCTACCAAATGATACGGGACCGTGAGTGCCCATACTGCTCCATCAAGTTCAAGACAAAGGAGGAAGCTCAACATCACTGCATCATCGATCATGGCGACATCTGTCCAGACCTACAAGCTGAAAATTTACAAGATCCGCTCAACATTCAACTGGTCCGAAAAGCAATGAATGATACATATCGTCTTTATGAGATCGACTTGGATGAAATAGAAGTAGATGACATAAATCCTCTCTTCTTAGCTATCAGAAATAAGTATAAGAAAATTGTACAAACAATGTTGAGGAAGTACAGAAATTTTAAAATGTTAATTAGCATCAATTGTCAATTTTACAGAGAGGAGGAGAATGGTGAAGTGACTGTAATCTTTGTCCCTATGCATAGTTTTAATTTTATAATTGAAAACAAGCATTATGCTAATTTTGCATTTAATACAGCGTTAAGTAACTTTAATGTGCGTATAGAGGACTTTTGTGAAAACGGTAGTGGCTATATTTTTCAGAGACTTAATGAGTTTACCATATTATTTTCTGAGTACCAAGCATTTATCGGAGGCGCTGCAACATTCCCCCTCCCAAAAACACTAGCTTATAAAAATAGATCAATCTTAAAAGTGCCAGGGGATGATGGAAAATGCTTTTTACGCTGCCTAATCGCATATTTGTATAAAAACGAAGCTAATAATGGCCATAACAGAAAACGCACACTCGGTAGAAGGCAATTTTATGATGAACGGGAGGAACGTATAAAGACAGAAATGAACATGGATGGTATTAATTATCCATTTGATATAAAACAAGCAGCCAAATTTGAACGTCAGAATCCAAGATATGGTCTCAATATTTTCTTGTATGATGAAAACCCAGATCAGGTAGAGCCTTCACCAGATGAAGGTGATATAATTCCATATCATGAGTTGCCTACTAACATTCTAGAGTATGATTTTGAGTATTCTCCAAAAACATGGAAAGAAAAGATGAAACTCTACAAGACCTTAAGAAGTCATATCTATCCAATCAAAATTTGCAAGGAGAAGAAGGACAAAGTAATTGACATTATGTTGGTACAAAATGGTGATGAAGGCCATTACATTTTAATCGAAGACTTGTTGTCACTAATGAAGTTTCCCCACTCGAAACAAAAATACGTTTGCAAGTATTGTCTTCAAACATTTAACAAAATGGCAGATACACATGAGCAATACTGTCAAGCACTTGGTCGAATGAGAACCGATTTCCCGGAAAAAAGTTTTTTGACATGGACAAATACAAAGAAAACTATTCCAGTATTGTTTTTTGGAGCTATGGATTTTGAGTCGAGGCTCAAACCAATTGATATAGCTAAAGGAAATATGAGAAAAACAAGAAGGCATATTGCCGCAGGGTATGCTTGGGCAATAAATGATAAAGATGGAAAGCTGTGGGCTCATAACAAGTTTGTAGCAAAGGAAGAAGATGAAGATGTGGCAGAAAAGATGTTAATAGAGTTGTTAGAAAAGGCAGATGAGGTGAATAAACAAGTTAACGAATGGAATAAGATTGCAAATGGAAGAGCGAAATCCTCAAATAGCCAGGCACCACCAATCAGGTATGATGAAGTTTGTGGTTTTTGCAAGCTTCCACTAGAGACTTATAACCCACGCAGATATGTCAGACATCATAAACACTATGAACCTTACAACTTTGAGTTTTATGCACATCCAGAGTGTAATGCTCCAGCACAAACGTGCACAAAACTTATAATCACGTGTCACAACCTTCGATCTTACGATTCACATTTTCTTTTAAAAGCTTGTGCCAAAATTAATCACCATGTTGAAGTAATTGGTACATCAAGCGAAAAGTTCTTTGCAATTTTTGTTGGCAAAAATCTTGTCTTTATCGATTCGTTAAATTTTTTCTCTGCATCACTTGATTCGGTTGCAAAAATGATGGACAAGGATACAGACTTTCCACTTTCACGAGAGTATTTTATGGATATGTGTAATAATGATGTAGATAAGGTGGAGTTAATGTTAAGGAAAGGTGTATATCCTTATGATTTTTTTACTGACTTGTCAAAATATGACAAGACAGAGTTGCCTTCTCCAGAGCAATTTTACGATTCTTTAAGTAATAAGGAGGTAGACCCGGACGACTATGAGCATGCAAAAAAGGTATGGCAAGAGTTACGTGTAAAGGACTTGAGGGAGTATACTGAACTGTACAATATGTCTGATGTACTATTATTGTTAGATTGCTTTAATAAGCTAAGAAAAATGTTCATGTCAGAATTTGGCTTAGATCCATGTCATTATTTCTCGTTACCCCATCTTTCATGGGATTGTGCATTGAAAGATACGAAAGCAAAGCTGGATTATATTAAAGATGAAACAATGATGGCTTGGTTAGAGAGTGCCATAAGAGGTGGTGTAGCCTCAGGCTTAGAGTATAGAGCAGCCAAAGCAAATAACCCGTTTCTTCCTGACTATGATCCAACTAAAACGACAAGTTATCTCATGTATTTTGATGTAGTTAACTTGTATGGAGCTGCACTGTGCTCTTATTTACCTACAAGGAATTTTAAATGGTTAGAAGACAATGAAATTGAAGGGGTTGAGCGAAATCCAAAGGAATTTGTCTTAAGCATTCCTGATGAAGGTGACAAGGGATACTTTTTAGAAGTTGACATGATTTTTCCAAAGGAGATTCATGACAAGTTAAAGGGGCTTACACCCGTTCCTCTTAAGAGATCAGTAGAGCATCAAGAGTTTTCTCCCGGACAACAAATGTTGGCTGATAAACTGGGTGTAAACAACACGATAAAGTCACCACGATTAATTGCCGATTTGCATCCAAAAAAGAATTATGTAGTACACTATAGAGTTTTAAAAATGTACGTGGAGTTGGGTATAAAAATAACAAAGGTACATAGAGGGGTATCCTTCCATCAAGAGCCAATACTTCGTCCCTATTTGCTAAAATTGGCACAAAAAAGAGGTGTTGCAGAGAGCAAGTTTGAGCAGAATTTGCTAAAGTTGGCATCAAATTCTATTTATGGTAAATCAGTAGAGTCTGTCAGAAACAGGTCTAGATTTGTAATAGTGAGAGACCGTGAAAAGGCACTACGGTATAATAGAAAACCCACGGTATCTGAGGTTATACTACTTGACAGTGAAAAGGATGGAGAGGACATTGCAATTATAAGATTAAAGAAATTACATGTTGTGTTGGACAAGCCAATTTACCTTGGTATTACCGTCTTGGATGAATCAAAGAAAATACTGTATGACTGGTATTACAACTATGCTCAACCAAAATGGAATGACAAAATGTACACATTGGCAACTGACACTGACTCGATCTTTTGCTTGATTGAAACTGAAAATGCTTTTCAGGACATGTATGATGACAAGGAGAAGTTTGATTTGAGTGACTTTGATCAGACAAGTGAGATATGGAAGCAATATTATTGTGGTGACAATCGTAAAGTTTTAGGGAAGATGAAAGAAGAGAATGCAAATAAATGTATGTCATCATTTTTATTTTTGCGCCCAAAAATGTACACGTTTGATGTAGTCGATGGTAATAACGAAGTGAATGTGACCAAGAAAGCCAAAGGGCTAAATCGTACGTGTGTGAGGGAGCAAATAAAGAAAGAAGATTACATTGAAGCTCTCGAAAAGCCAATACAAAAGTCGTTAACATTTAATACTATTCGAAGTGTAAAGCATAGAGTGTATACGATGAGTTTAACAAAGAAGGGATTGTCTTCTTTAGAGCAGAAGAGGTATGTAATGCCAGATAACATATCTACCTTGCCTTATGGTCATTACCTTATTACACACAAAGACAATGTACCAAGTAACGTAGAGTATGAAGACATGATGTAAATGTTAAAAAAGTTGATGTATTGAATGTAAAGAATAAATCTTTTGTACATATTCTTTAAAAACACTCTTTGAAGCAATTTATTTATGCATTAATTCAGTATGTGAGTAGAAAGACGGGATGGTGGCGCAGTGGCCAGATAAGTAAATAAAAGACACATGTTCGATCCCAGGGTCATCATTCGCACTTTTTGCATCAAACGAGATGGACTTTAATTGGCAGATCGAGGCACCAGCGTGCATTATGCTGAGTGGAGCAAGTGGATCGGGAAAAAGCGAGCTTACCAAGAAGATATTGAAAAACCCGGTGTTTGACAAGCCTGTTCACCGGGTTGTTTGGTGTTTTACCGAATTTCAGCCAAAATTGATGGAAGAGCTAAAAGCGAGCGTACCAGGGATTGAGTTTAACAAGGGATTACCTGAGGACTTTGAAAATCCGGAGCCAGACAAGCACATGGTTTTGGTACTTGATGACTTGATACATGAATGCAACAACAAGAATATGCAGTCCCTATTTGTTCGAGGCAGCCATCATCAGAATTCCAGTATTATATATTTAACACAATCTTGTTTTGCCCCGGGGCAAAGGACAATATCCCTTCAAATGAAGTACATTGCACTCATGAGAAATCCCAGAGAGAATTCAAACTACCAAATTCTCGGAAGGCAGATGAATGCAGGTAGAAATTGTCCTGCACTAGACACATGTTACCGTGACATTTCCAACAAGCCCTATTCTTACATGGTCATTGATTATGGTCAAAATCAAGATGACAGATATCGTGTACGGAATTCTTTCTTTCCAGAAGAGATGACAGTTTATGCTTTAAAATAAGAACAGAAATTTACATGTCCGAATTGTATTTATTTGTCAATAAAGAATCAATAATATCTACAAAAGTATATATCTATTTTAATATCTACGAGAGTATATCTCTATTTTAATATCTCTATTTTAATATCTCTATTTTAATATCTACGAAAGTATATCTATAATAATAAGGGGAAATCGGATTCACCCTCTAATTTCATTACATACTAGAGATCATACAAGAGACCCCCTTTTTTCTTAATGCTATCATTTCTTAGAGTCATTTTATTGTAATCCATAAATTCAAACCTACCACTTAAAGTGAACATTAAAACATTAAGAAGAGGATGCTTCAATGGCTGTATATACACAACATTCCGCCCCTGTGAAAGACGGAGCAGCCCCACCCCATCCCTCTTGCCAACACTTCCATTACGCTTAACCCACATGACTCGTATCCTCCCTGCAATTTATAAAACGTTTCATTAGATTCAGATTGTTCATTGATTTCATGTTTTTATACGAGTACAAAAGATGAAACTTACCAAAAAGAGTATTACCAGCTTGTAGAGTTGAGGATTTGGCTGAGGAGAAGGTTGACGGTGCCATTTTCAATTTTGTTTACAATATTTTCAAAGTCGTCGTTCCTATGCGCAGTTTGTACATTGACCTTGGTCATAAATATTATTAGAAAAAAGAGCCAGATGTACAAGACGTATAAAAGTATTGTGCGGGCAAGACCCAGCTTTGAAACGATGCTGTCCATTACGTGATCCATGATTAACTGTACAATTTCACATCCATCATGTCATTTTTATGCAAGACGACCAAGTGTAGCCTCAATAATCGTTCGCATTGCATTACGTTGAGCAGTAGTGCCATGCAAAACACAACCATCCAAAAGCCGACTCAACAAAAAGTTGGTATCTGCTCCATACACAAGATTCATAAAGAGCTCACGTGGTTGTCCATTTGAACCTGTAGCAGTACGATTCATGTAAATCATTCCACCACCATTACGGAATCCCCTTAGGCGGCATCTTAAAGCCCGTGTGTTTCTTTGTGCCGTATTTTGGGCAGCAATAGCAGCGGCAGATGTAGATGGAATGGCAGGGGGAACTTCAGTGATGGTAGATGTAACTGGTGCGGAAGGTGTTTCATCCATTACTTCATCTCTTAAATGGGGAGATGGCGCAGATGGCACAGATCTAGCAAGAAGTGATGTTATTTGTTGATATCCAGTCCTGCGAAATCTCGGATATCCATGGTGAATAGCATGCTCAGCCCGTGTGGTACGCATATCATCAGTCATCATCTCAAAGCCAAAAACCAGAGTACTTGGATCCCATAAAGCCCCATCAGGTATTAAAATCCCATCATATCGGTTTGCTGGCCATAATGATTCATTTAAAATGACATGTTTATAACCAAGATCTGAACTGTCTATAAACGCTTGTCGCCATCCAACAGTCTTAATTAGTCTCAGCGGATCTGTAAATAAATTATAAGCTTTATTTAATTTTCCAGTCATTTTCATTATAAAAATGTAGTACAAAAAATTCACTTACCAATTCTGTTTTCATCATCAAACTCCATGTTCATTTCTGCAAACATTCCTGTCGCATACGCA
Organism: Paronellides praefectus; assembly: GCA_027744595.1. Taxonomy (NCBI): domain Eukaryota; kingdom Metazoa; phylum Arthropoda; class Collembola; order Entomobryomorpha; family Paronellidae; genus Paronellides; species Paronellides praefectus. Next base: position 12,505 of record JAITYZ010002628.1, read on the forward strand.
CGGTAAAATGCATACTTAACAAGGGCGCCAGGATCACAATTGTCATGCATGCAAGGCTCAGTGTATGGAGCAAGCGTAGTGGGGTCAATCTCAATATTGCGACGAATTCCAGGCTCGTTCAGGGTTTCCGGATCGGTGGATGGAAGTCCAGCACTTTGTCGCAACTTAAACTGATGACATTTTATGTACTGAGTTCCTGGATCTGCAGTGTTGTATTGAGGAGAGCCAGGGAAAGGATAGCCATACACAACAGGAAATAGTTGCTTCCACTGCGCATAGTTGATGTGCCCTTGTGCAAAAGCATACAACAGAGTGTACGCATAATTATTCCATCGCTCACAAGAATATTCTCCGGTTTCAGAATGAAATTCATGTTTGCAAAGCATGGTAATTGGCTTCTTTGTCAAAGCATCGTAATGAACATTGCGAACGGGACGACCAATAATATTTTCATCCACTGTCCACGCAAGTCGAAAGCCGGTACACCACTCAGGCTTATCATTAGATAGTCCATTCACTTGTGATGTAAGGGTTTGCTTGTTCATATAGAACATAGATCCCACATCTTCAACTAGCTGATTTGCTTCTGCCATCTTTAAAAAGGGCCTTTTTAGCGGTAAAAAGGGCTGATGATATTTTCAAGGGGCTTCTAAGAAACTGTGGAGGGTGATAGAAACAAAACTGTGGAGGGTGATAGAAATAAAACTTGATATTTAAAGGGAGATGGAACAACACACACAATGTGGAGGGAGATGAAACTGTTTAGGGTGATAGAAATAAAACTTGATATATAGAGGGTGACGGAATAACACACTGTGGAAGGAGAACGAAAATGAAACTTTTTTCTTGAAAAAATCACAAGTCCAAACTTTTCTCTTGAAAAACCACAAGTCCAAACTTTTTTCTTGATTTTTAGAGGGTGATGGAATAACACACACTATGTGGAGGGAGATAGAAAATGAAACTTTCTTAAACACTTTGTGGAGGGTGGAAAAATTTATGATGATGTACACCGACTAATTTCGTAGAGGGCAAGTTTCTTTCGGAGAACTGGTTCAAGCACAAGAGAAGAATCACGAATGCGATTCCTGAAACGCTGTCTGTCTAAGTATACCTCTCTCCAGCTACGACCAGGTACCTCTACTGCACTATAATTATGTACCACTACCCTTGTATTGAACGTCACCTTCTTTGCCTTGAGTGGCTGGTACCTGCAATTAGCTCCGCCCATATTTACACCCTCAGTAACTCCCTTCTATAGAAAGCCCGATCAAGCCTCCCAGCCGACCCCTCAATTTTATACGTTGGGGGATTGGTATCATTTACTTCATATACAGTGTGCACTTCCTTGTCAAAGGTTTGGCTATATCCTTTCGTAAACAAAGGCTTGTCCTTTACACGTAACACTGTGTCACCTACTGCAAGTGTGGGATTTGGTTTAGGTGGTATCTTGCCATATAATGAGTCGTATACCTGCCAATAGTTGTCTTGAGTTACACTAGCAGGTGCGCGCCCTATACTTCTATGATATGAGTTGTTATATAAATATTCGAATTCCTTAAGCTTATTAATAAAACGTTTGGTATTGTGCTGTGTCATATATCGTGATATTATTTGAAATATGCTTCTTATTAAACGCTCGCACAAGCTGCACTTAATAGGGGAGTTAGTAAAGTACTGACGTATATTATTCTCCTCACAGAAGCTTTTGAATGCTTTATTTTGAAATTCACGGCCAAAATCTGAAGTTATCCTCTCTGGTTTACGACCAGAACGTTCTATTATTCCCCTGAAGGCATTTAAAACAGTCTCCCCCCTTTTGTCCTTAAGTGCCTCAAACCATGCATATCGATCAAAGAAATCTATACATACGAGTACATAATTCTTTCCATAGTTAGACTTGCTATACTTTTTTATCTCTGCCAAGTCCATACCCCATGTAGAGTCAGGAAAAGGACTGTACACCTTACGCCTTCTAAAACGTTTTGGTGCTGGAAAATGCAGCTTGTATCCTTCGTACTTTAAAAGCTTTTTTCTGACATCTTTTTTTGAGTGCCCAAGGGTCTTTTCGACCTTGTATACACTTGAATATGCAGTAGGATTTGAAAAATTTAAGTAGTCCTCTGATTCGTATGCCATGACTGCAAAAGTATAAATAAGGAGAAAATCTTTTAACAGGTTCATTATATATTTTGTCCTTGAGATGTCACCATGGCTAAAATCATTGCTGCAAATCAAAACTTTTTAAGAGGACTTCTTAAAGCAAAGTGTCCTAAAACAAGACAGCGGATGATTGCTTATGCAAATCTTCCACAAATTAAGGCATTGCAAGAAATAGCACACAACGCAAGACAAAAGAATTTTCCCTTAACACAAAGTGTTGTGAAAAAGTTAATTAAAGGTAGATACAAGTCCGCTATTCACGCCGCCGGCAAGAAAGGGAACGTCGACAAGGCACGTAAAATCTTTATGCAAAAGGGTGGGTTTCTACAGTATCTTATACCTATTGCCTTGGGCGCTCTTACTAGCTCCTTATAGGTACGATGGCAAAGAGATACAAGTTAATACCAGAAGCCTTATATCGGCGATTCCTCAACCCGATGGGTGAAATGGATGATGAGGAGCAGCTAAAGGAAAAGAAACGTAACATCTTGCGTCAGGACATGCCAGATGACGCTAAGATTCTCCTTTTTAATGATGCTGCACGTGACTTGAATGTCAAACAAGTTAAAAAGAGAGAAATGCCAATTATGGTCAAGGATAACGAGCCAACAAATAACAATGCTTTAAGTGAGAATACAATGCTTTCTTACATCAATAGCCCCAAGGGTATAGCCATTCATCACTTTTTGAAGTCACATGACATCACCTTTAATGCACAAAATGAAGTGGTCGTTAATGGAAAAGCTCTCACTGGCTCTTTGTATCCTATGATGATCCGTGGATTGCAAGATATACGCGTTGGATATCAGCCAGGTATGACAGAAGTTATAAATGCATTGCCGGTACTACCACCAGAGGCATCTAAGGCGGTTGTAGCAAAATATGTACCACAGCCCCCACCCAAGGCACCCCAACCCCCACCAACGACAGGAACATCAACATCAGGAGCAGCAAAAACTGGACGCAAAAAGACTGTTTACTCTACTTACACAACTAAAAAACGTTCAAAACAAAAAGGAAGTGGATTTAATTGGATATCATTATATTAATTTATTTCATTTGAGATGCACAAGATTGTGACTTTTTACAATGAATTGTTTTAATAAATAACTTGTCCACAAAAGATTTTGCAAGTTTATCATTTAAATCATAATTATTTACAAATTTCGAATAAAAAGCATGCCTTGAACAACCTCTAACTCTAAAATACATGTACATACAGACATAGTTACCGCAGACTGCTGTCTTTGGCCCTTGAAGTCTTTGAAGTTTTTCTACTACTCTAAGGTTATTTCTAATTGCAAATCTTAAAAAATATTTCGGCATGTGTACACTACTTATACTTAAGCCATACGAGTCAAAAAATTCCAACTCTGCTCCTTTACGAGCGACGAAAATGGCTACCCAGTGAGATCCTGCTTTGTGCGACTCATCTAAGTTTGCACAAACAAGAAATGGATAGCTCTTGATCTCTATTTGTGACAGCTCATTAGAGGCCAGTACGTGGTGTTGTGCAGCTGGAGTGCACCTTGTTATCTTTTTGAAGGCATCCAATATCTCTAACGTATTCATCCTTTAGTATTCGTTGACGTAGTCCTTGAAGCTCACCTTTTTGTTCTTGTCGATCTGCATTGTAATGGGATATTCCGGGTAAACAATCACTGTCACGCTCTTTCCTATCGTACCTTTAAACTTCAAATATATACTGACGTTTCCGTGACGTGGTATTGGTTTTCCTCCAGATGACATGTTCCGTAAGTCGAATCCGTATAATGTCTTTCCTGCCTTGTACTCCTTTAATCGAATGTCGATCCCGGGATCACAATTTGTTAGCCCTAAGGCATCAAAAAGTGAAATGAACCCATCAAGCATGCGATTGCTGTCTTTATCCATATTTATAGTGTGCTGTGAGGGTACCTCACTGTTACATGTTACTACAATTTGCTGTAAACCATGATCCTCAAAGTTGAATGGGTTGGTATCATAGGTTCCTTGTACATTTTCTGTGCTCACAAGACCGATTATTAGACGCTCAGGAAGTAGTCCATTCAGTATAGTCTCATTAGTATGATGGAGAGTTCCGTTTGGCAGACCGTATGATTTCATTAACACTTGTGTGCCCTGGTATACCAAAGGTTTGGTGTCCCACAATTTTAATTGTGCTAGTTGAATTGATGGTAAAAGTGTTACTTTATGAATTTGTAACTGTGCTTCCAGAATCTTTAGTTTTACGTTTTGTTTTGCAGATCCCACACATTCCATAACAAAGGAATTTGGGCTGCGATGGAAAGTAACTCTCAAGTCCAAACCTGGGAAGATATATCTGTCATAGTTAAAAATTTCCCCGTGAGGTCGCGCGATTACTTCAAACTCCTGACTTGCATCGCACAATTCTTTTCTACTTGTCCACCCGTCATCATCCTTTGATGCCTCATTTTTCACACGAAAAAATCCGCCCGCCTCTGCTTGTCCCTTTTTAAAGTCACTTCCATAATTTAATAGCGTCTCTAAATACGCTTGGAATGGATATAATCCATTTTTTGGTGTCACTTCTGTTTCATTAATTTTAACTGTCACCTTTTCAAATGCAGATGCTGCAATGTAATTTACTGGTGCATAATTAAGTGCAGTTTTATCCGCTTCACGTGCAATGTCACTTCCTGAAGCACTCACAACTTTGCAACGTAGTTTTAACCTTGTTTTATTCAGATCAATGTAGTGCAGATCATTCCCTTGAACAAAAAACTCAATAGGTGATGTTTCCGAGAGTGTAGCGTTGGGGTGGTAATTTGTAGAAGTGGCAGACTGAACGGATATGTCATACCCGTCTTCTGTAAACAAGTCCGTTTCACTCCTTACGTAGTCAAGACGTGATGATCCTTTTTTCGACATTTTCAAAATAGTGTTAGTTTTCGTTTCTTTTTAAGAAGATGTTTGCGTGTCCTTCGCTTTCGTTTCCCTGAACCAGACTGATTGAATATTTGCTCACCAACCCTTTTTATAGCTGTCTTTCCATGCTCCTTTAGAGATTGCTTCACATTTTTGCCAGCGAATATATCATCAGCTATACTTTTAGCTGCCTCAGTTGCGTGTGGGAGTACATACTTTTTTGCAGCAGGAAGCAAATAGTTCTTAGCAAAAGGAATTAGCTTACGGGCTATTGTACCAAATATAGATCCTAACCCCGCCCCCCGTTGTCTTCGATAATTTGACTTGTAGAACTGAAGTCCATCGTCCATTCCTCGTCCCACTTGTGGGGAATAGAGGCGAAGCATTTGATTGACATCTGTGTGATACATTTTTATAATCTCTTCTCCCGAAAATGAAGTGTACAGCTCGTTATCCCGAATGTTAATGGCAGGTTTTCACCAATTTCTGTTTTTATATAGAGACGAATGCTGTCAATGGAATCCTTGCTTGGTCGCATGTAGTGTAATTGATTAAAGTCCTTAATTACCAAGCTGCCTGGTATGCCACTATAATCAGTTATACGTAATAAGGGGGCCATTTGATCCCCCACACGTTGTTCCTGTATTATGTCAGTGTAAATGTATATTTTTCTCGATCCCAGCTCAAACATGGCATCTTGAGAAGCTTCTATTATCTTTTCCGTATTGGCAGGAATGACAACTGATGAGTCAATACTCAGACCAAGTATCGCAAGAATGCGCTCATTTACTTGTATTATGGATTCCTGATTAACTTCAATTGTAAGCTTTGCCCTCTTTCCCACCATTTCAAATTTGATTTTATCTTGCGAAAGGGCCGCTACCAATTCCTCTAATGATGTAATATCTGTTGGTGTCTTTTTAATGACCTTGACATTTCTTAATACTTGTACTCCATTTACATACTTGGAACTAATTTCTATTTCCCGTATTAGGAAGTGCACAGTGTATAATATGTCACCTTCTATAATATTCAAAGGCTGGTCTGACACTCTACTGAGAGTTTTATATGCATTGTCCTCGTAAATAACTTCGTCAAAGGTGGAAAGTTGAAAGTACTCATGCAAAGTCTCCTTAAACTTGACTTCTTTGTCAACAATCATCCATGGCTTCTTTTGTATAATTCTTACTTCCTTTACTTTTTCACTTGTTCTTTGTGTTCTAATTACATCTTCCACTTCTACAAATATGTCAAGAGGATTCAGATGTGTGTTTAGTTCCTCTACTAATGAATCAAGACTGGTTATATTTTTTGTTGCTTTTACATCCATTTTTTGCTGCACAACTGTTATTTTTTCGTTTGAGACTGTATTGTCTTCAAACTGCAGCTCTGCTTCTTCAATATGTTTATTGTATTGTTTTGCATACTCAAATATTTGCTTAGGCACTTCACGACTTGTATTTTTGAAACCTGCTTGTACATTTGGCACATTGGGGTAATCTGTTACGTGTGCATCATGGCTCTTTTCAGTTTTTCAGTGCTTATTATCTTGTATAGTAATGTACCTTTGGGAATCTTTGGCTTACTATATGTATAACTAAGTTCAGTAAGAGCCACTTCATATTGTGATGAATTTATATTGATAGGCACTGCTAAATGATTTCTGAAGTTTACACGTGTATTAGAAGGAAAATACTGCTCGGAGGCATCCGAATGCAAATGCACGTAAAAGCTATCCATCTTGACAGTTTGACACGTGAAAGCATACTACTATAGTCATAGCCTTTATTGATTTTATATATACCCCTGTTCAATGCCTTTACAGTGTATTTGTGTAAAAAGCATGATGATGATGCTTGTTGGAGTTTTAAAAGCTACCATATAAAAAAGCATGTATCATCATTGATTATGCATAAAAAAGTATGCTGTTAAAAGATACCATATCAAAAGCATGTATCATCATTGATATTGCATAAAAAGCATGCTGGAGTTTAAAAAGCTACCATGTTAAATTGGAGGATAAATGAGTCGGAAGTTTATTACTGCATATCTCTCTACTACTTACATAT
>JAITYZ010002629.1:0-17443 GCA_027744595.1 Paronellides praefectus
CATCTCTTGCCTTGCTGTTGTTGTCTTTCCACCTCTCTGCTTGTCTTTCAAACTTTTTGTGCTATGTCCAATCCATTTAGAAAGAAAAGACATCTTCAAATCTGTGAGGCTTGGCTGCTGGATTTATTTTTAGATGCTCGAACAATCATTCATTTGTTTTTATTCATGGAAATTTTCCTTTCCCTTATCGTCGCGATCAGCCCTGTCCTGTCTCCCTACCAGTCTGCAAAGTGAGAAATCTTTAAGTTTTAGTTTTGGCGAGTCAGTGGCTCCATAAGCGTTTGGGTCGGTTGTTGTCATCGGATGCTGTAACCATGTTGCTGATGATGATGATGATGATGGTTGATGTGCTGTGAAGGCGAGTGTGTGAAGCCCTGCCGTGCATGAATTTGACTTCAAATTTTATTTGCTTAGGCCTCCCCCTCTCGTGAATAATTAGATTAATGTTTGCAACAAGGGAAAACCACAGCCAGATGACAAGAAGTTTTACACTAAACACACAAGTTATTTTCGCTGTTATACGAAAAAGGGTTGTATCAGGTAAGGGCAATCTTTAGGCTCTAGTGAAACAACTGTGTGCGTTGTTCTACTCTTGAAGTTTGGACAGTCCAGTGCAGGAACTACAGTTTTTATATTTACTAACAAGCTAGCGATTTTTTTCCTAATTTAATTTTTTCTCCTGGCCTAAGAAAGACATTTTTAACAATAAAACGATTTAAAAAAAACAAAATCCGCGGCCTACTTGTCAGAATCAGAATATTGTCAGCCGAAATTTTATACTAACTGAATTTCAAGTTGTAATTTGCAACCACAAACAAGAATCAACAACCCACAAGGATTTGTTTAATGTAAGCCCAAAAAGTGGCCTTTTCCGATATCCTCCTTTCTGTGTAACTCTGATCTTTTTTTGGAGTAGCAAAATTGGAATTATCATTTTCTCTGCTTCCTTAACTCTGAAGAATGCAAAAGAAACAACAAGGGAATGATAATGGTACCTAAATATGTAGCTAGCAAGAAATCCGTTTGAATGAAGAAAGTGGCGAGCTATTAGGTAGAATGACGCTGCTAGTAAGTAGCGAAAGATGATGATGACTATGACTTGGAAGATGAGAAAATACATTATTGAATTTCACTAGGAAATGGAGTGGTATATTCCTGCCAAGGTACATTTCCAATAGTAGCTGCAGCAGCATCCATCCGAATAATAGCAATAATACTTATTATGGATTAGAGAAGTTTAGGAATGGGAAGCTGGTAAAACTGGAGGTTTATACTTCTTTGAAAACATGATCAACTTCATTATAGCATCATCAGAAACACAAAAACACAGAAAAGTAGTCAATAGCATCCTCTAAAAAAGGGATTCCATTATGTACTCACTTATAATATATTAGACCACAAAACGCCTGAATTAATAGCAGTATTACTGCTGCTGTTACTGCTTCTGCCATAATCACGCAATGTGTACTAACGAATTGGAAATTGGAACAAGATTGAATATATATTGTATAATATGTAGGTATAATAATAGTTGTTGTGAGTTAGTTAGTACGCGGCGCGGACAGAACTTGATCATTATTATCATCATCGCCCCACGTGTGTACTTTCACAAGTATATATTTTTTTTGTGCGATAGCAAATCTACGACGACCGCATAGTTACTTCTCATTTCTCATCATCACCAGAAGCATAAACAAGCTAACACTTTAGTTGTGTGCCCATTAAAAACTAAAAGTATAAAAGAACATTAAGATAAAAGACACCAGCAGAGGACTACTACTCAAAGTCGCATATAATTTTATGATTGGCTCTCGTGTTCGTAGTGAAACCAGTATGTATTGCTATGTTATTGCTCCCGTCTATCAAACCACAGTTCTGTTACACAGCTTTCAACGTCTCGCTTCTGCTTCACATTACACAAAAGAGCTGTCTTTTACTCTTTTCAGTAAAATTACATTATTGTTCATCAGCCACTGCCACTACATACATATCATCATCATCGTTGAATAAGTTGGGAGATGTATTATTATGAATTATAGAAAACGTGGTGGTGGTAGTGGTGGTGATGATGGTGGCCACAGACAAACAACGAACACAGCCAAATTACAACGAGATGAAAATTGTTAAACTATATTATTTAGTGTTATGGTCATCATATACTCTTCAACAGACAGACAGGAATTGCGTTAGTCCTACATCCGAGTGTGAATTACACTAATGCTATTAATAATAATTAACACTTACTTTGGTGTAATCAACAGAGAGAGTGTGTAAGTATTGGTCCCGGTATGAACTGGTATACAAGACTAGCAAAAAGTCTTTTTGTTGAAGATGTAACTCTATTAAATGAATGCAAACTTAATTGTTATAATTAGTTAATTGACTGATAACATCATCTGGAATAAATTGAATAAGTGTATATGTTCCCTCTGACGACGGTAGGTTAGTGAGCAGGAAATAGTTTTGTCTGATGATGATCATGACAAGTAAATATAGTTTTTAGGGTGTCATTATTTCAAAGATTTGTAACTAATATTACAGGGAAAAAAATCTATCCATCTTGTACTAGTCCATGTATTTGTTCATGTGCAAAATCCCAAGAATGTGTATTGCCCGTGGCATAATATTGGATAATGATGATGATGTTTTGGAGACCTCCATAATATTATGCGTATGTAAGACCAAAATAGGCAGTAAAAATGGTCGTAAAATCTAGAAATGAATTTTGAAGAAGGAAGGATGAAATAGGTAAGAAGCTAGGGTTAAGAAAACAGGCATGTATTACAAGATGATGAATACACGCACTACATTCTAATAATATGAAAGATTATACATTCTCAATATGAAATACGAGCGGTGGAGGAAATAGGCAAAAACACATTACCCAGTGAAGAAAAATAAATTCTGTTATTGCTTTCATAGCACTTTACAGGTAATAACGCGTCAAAAGGTGCATGTGAAAATGCAGTTTTTGCAATTACACGTGTCACATTTTTGACTTTGTGCGGCATAGATAGACCACACATTTGACATTTGTTTGCTAGTCAGATATCAACAAATAGCGCACCATCAATACAGAACAATACAGTATTACTCCTAGAGAAGGTAATCTTTACACTTAAGTTAAATACAAATAAATCTTTGTAACGTTGTAACCCGGTGTATTGAAGATTATTAATATCATGTAATTAGCCATGTCATTTCCAGTATGTTTCATTGGGCTTTCTTGTGGAATGTGATCGAAATGAAAATAAGGGTTTTCATGTGACTCTAATGCCATTTTATAGTAGTTCTTGTCATCTGTATTCCCGAAAGGCTGAAAAGATGAGAGAAGCAGCGATAAACGTGTAGTTTTTATTTTTTTAGGTTATTAGACAATGATAACCTTTTGGTTCAATAGGTTATCATTCATTTCCTATAACTTTTGTATGAATGCGAACTGACGGACTGTCAGACTAAATGCTTATACATATGACAAATGAACGACTGCACAGCAGTTTTTAGTAATTAAAATTTTGTATCGGCACTGGATTCAAATAAAAATCTTTCGTTTATTTATTTCACATTGTGTCAATGAGAATCATGATGATGATCTTACTTGAGCTAGTTGAGCTCTATCGTCACCCACAATCGATTAAAAATAACAAAATATAAAAAATATTCTCCTTCCCTATTGCATTTCCATTCCGTGGGACGGAATATTCTCTGGTTTAGTGGTTATAATGACCTCTCGGAATTGCTTGTAAGTAAATAAATGCTTAGTCTCCTGCTAAGCGTCAAGGCTGTATACTTATTTGTCAACGATACGCTCTTGTAATAAAAATGTCATCTTTATGCAATAAATCGTTTTAGGTAGATTCTCTCAGCTTAAAATTTGTCTGATACATTATTCATGTACGTTTCCTATAACTTCCCGTATTTCCTTCCAAAGACCAAGCATCGTCAACTTTCATGTATGTAAATATGACATTTTTTTAAGTATACGGCGGAATTAAAATGTTTCATATGTTTTTAATGTAGCATATATTACTGGATCACAACTAGCAAACATGTTACCCTGTATTTATAAGCGATAAAGTTATTTTATGTAAATATTACGCTATTAACCAATAATAATGGGAGTTGACAATTTTAGTTATAGGATTAACATAAAAAATTTAAATGTATAAATAAAAATAACAAGAAAACACGTTTTCGTACCATATTGCGTCCTTCTTCTTGTCCATTTCGGTATAGTTCTCAGAATGCTCTTGTTATTCTTATGATTATTTTTGTATATATATTTTTTTAATATTCTTTTTACAAAGAGAGAAAAAGCATGACAGCTACTGTATGGTCGGCAGGAATCAAGATGACCATGATGATAACAGGACAAATATGGTGCATTCCATGCAATTGTTCTGGTACGCACGGTAGTGACTCGATGTTAATACAATTATTGTTTTTTGTATCTTAATTCGTGGAACGTTGTGGATGATTTGTTATTTTTACTTTTGTCTCTTACAATTAAGCACCAACCTCAAAGCAATCCTTTATTTTTTTGTTCAACAAACAACTGTATAGTTTTAATGATGTACCGAGAAAAGTACATACTTATTTAGAGGAATGAAGAAAAAGTTAAAAATTGTGTATATTTATATTTATTTATAAATAGCACTCTCTACAATGTCTTATAATTATAAACTTTGCTATGTTCAATTGTTCTTTTTTAAGTTTGTTTTTTTATAATTTAGAACTCCTCCGCTGGAACTAAAGTTAAGAACTCGGAACAAAAAAAAATTATTTTGTAATTTTTTTCAATTTGATAATTCAAGTCATTTATATTACAGCACAATATTATGTATGTATGTACATGTTTGTGCTGATTTTGCAGTACAAGATAATAATGGCATGACGTGTGTCAATAAACTGACGAGATGAAGAAATGAGTGATTAAGTATGTGTGTTGGTGTACGACTGCAAATGTTCTGGGGGAAGTTGAGCCACGCACTGGGTGAGCCGAGAAAAGATGTTGTTCTGTACAGAAACTCACTCAATCACACCACAAGCCTATTTTCACCCTATTTTACGTGGAAATTCTGGACAGTGCAATATATCGACAACTACTGTACAAAAGGAGAAGTCCAACAAAATCGCCACATTATATATTATTTGGTTTTTGTGAAAAGGGGAAGAAGAAAGGATTTTTTTATTGTTAAAAACGATATAGCTACAAATATATATATTTTTCTTTTACTCTTGATTTTGCTGGGAATTAGGATATTAGGAATGTTTTTTTATTTAAAAAATAATAATAATAAAAAAACTTTCATGTCACGAAAAGTACTACACACGGTACAGGCAGAGAGATGCAGACGCAGTGAAAAAAGGTCATACGAACGATGGAATAAGAAAGGAGTAAAACGCCAAAAATTCACTTGTTCCTTCTTCAATATCTACCTGACACAGAAGGGGGAAAAGTCAGAGTTTTAGCACAGGGAATTCTTGCAAGTCTGTGGAACACAATACAAAACTATAAGTCAATTTCTGAGCTTTCTTTATTCTTCCCCTGGTTTGTTTAGAGAGGAGAAGATCTGCAGAAGTAGAAGAGTAACAAGAAGAAACGAAGCAAGTAATGTGTTAAGGAAATTGTATGTAACAGCCGTCCATCCACGACTCTCCTGCTTTGCCAACTGTGAGTATGTGTGTGTGTGTTTAGCTGACTGTGAGTGCGGTCTTTGCAGCGCAGCGGCTTGTGTGTGTGGATCGCTCAGGACGACAACAAAACTCAACTACTTCTCTGCCTCCTACCTTCTTCAAAACTTCAAGTTCTCTCCTCTATTTCTTCAGCTGCTGCTTTTTTTTCTGCTCTGTTGTGTAAGTCTGTGTGTGGCTGCTACCGTCTCTTAGATTTTTTGTTGTTGATATTGCTACTTGACTCGTGCTACTGACTTGGTAGTTTATAGGAGGAGGAGAGAGTGCCATTGTATGGTAAAGTAGTATTTACTGCTGCTGCTGGTGGTTGCTTCGCTGGTGTCGTTTGGTGCCTGTACGCTTCTGCTCCTGCTGCTCCTGTGTTGCTCCGCTTTTATGTTTTGCTTTGCTCCCGTTTGTTTTTTTGAAAAAGAGACGAAAAAGAACAAGTGAAGACGAACCATCATCATCAGAAAAAAACGAGATTTTGACTTGATTCACTCAAATTCGCATCTCATACACACATAGAGAGAGAGATATGTGAGGAGAAAAGTAGCAGTGTTTTTTTCATTGGCATGATCATCATTTTACTTTTCTTTTGAGCAATCCTTTGTTGCAAAGTATGAAAACTTGGTGAGTAGTAGTGCAAGTTTTTGGAAACGACGACGGTGATATAGCGATGATGCTAGTGTTACCGTCGGCACTGATGTTTCTCTTACTTTTTTTTTGTCTAAGGTATGTTTTGGTTCAGTTACTCCCCACTAACTATATACCAAGTTGGTATTACTAACCAACCATCAGGGTGCAACGTGCACAAGTCTATATTATGCCAATGATAAATACATATTATCTTCATGGAGGCCCACACACACACACACACACACACACACAAGTATGTGCTCTTTTAAAACACTGTAGTTTGCTCAACTTTCTTCATATCCACTTTCCCTCATTCATATATCTCCAAACTTTATCATTCATGTCTCCCTTACAGCTTTCTCTCCCAATTTTCACAGTGGTTGTGCGTTTCGTCAGTATATCAAAAAAATCCTACTCCCAAAGTATAAGCCTTGCTTGCTCCAGAAAATGGCAGTTTCACTTACATCTAATTTCTGTGATTTTCATCACAGCAACCTTTCCCATCCGAACCCACCTGCAACACGATCGACAACCACCAGCACCAACCACTGTCATCATCATCATCTTCGTCGTCGACACCAGTATTTACTTATATACTACAAATCAGAGAGATCCCAACTATATAGTGGCTGGATTGCTTACAACATATTATTTCCTTTTATCTTCTTGTCCTCCTTACTTATTTTCCTCTCAGTTGTGGAAGACGAAAAATAAAGGCTCTTCACAAATAAAATGGTTGCAAATCCATTCAGCTGAAGTGTAAATTAGACGTTATTATAATGCAAAACACATTTTGCTGGAACGACAAAATTTTTTTTTAGCCCGCTTCTACTCAAAAGGAAAAGCAAGCATTTTAAAGTAGATGCATCGTAAGTATTCATATGTTGTACATTGATATACAATGCTATATTATATTACAAATTTCCTATGTTACAATGCTACCACCCATCCCCGTTACCGAACGGTCTTAAAATCATCACGTAGCTTGGCCACAACAATGGTATCCTTATCCAAACTAATTCGGGAGTTTGGAATTATAGCACGTGAAAAAAGGCTAGGCTTATTTCCAAGAGAGGAGCTACAAGGACTTACCAGTTGAATACTCCTACATACATTGGTATTCAACTGGTAGAAAAACAGTAGAGATTGCATGGGAGAAAACTCTTGTATGGTATTGTTAAGATCATAGATTTGCAATTTTTAGGAACTTTCACCACAGTTACTTTACGCACTACTTACTGCTTGTTAGCCACAACTGCTGCTGCTGTGCAACATTTTTGTGTTGACTGCATTAAGGCGCCAGAGTGAACACTTATGAAGGGAGTACACTTGAGTACATGTTGTAAATATGTACTTACCTACATACATCCTTCGCTTTAGTACCAATAAAATTTTGTGTTTAAAATGACAAAACAATAAAACCAATTTGCATGCATTTACACGTATTGAGCAGTGGTAAGTAGTATAGATTTGGAATTTGAGTGAGTTTACAGTTTGGTAAGTATTGCTTTAAATGTTATTTTAAAACACTGCGCAAACTACTAGGACTCAACAGCAGGTATATATATATAGTATTTCTGCTACATGTATTGTGTTTACTTGTGTCTCGGACGTGAAAGGTAACTCATTGTTTCCCGCTTACTTGGAACTACTGCAGGAAGGAGGAATGGGGAGATTCCAACTCTTCATTGCAACTGCTGTTTATATGTTTGTCAATGTATTGCTAAATCAAAGGTTTTAGTTATGTTATCCTGAGTATTACTAAATGTTCTCACTTAAGCTATTTTATAAAATTGTCCCCATCCACCACACACTACCATCCTTTTGCTAAACCTTTCCAATCCCAGACAACCTAACAAACTATGAAGAAATCACTTCGCAGGGGTACTTCATTAGCTCCAATGCCCTTGTATTGTATTGCATTGTCCCGCATACAACAAGCCGCAAGAGTTTGGCTGCACGTATTTTTATGTATAGGTATATACATTGTACATACATATATGTTGGTAATATTTGCTGGAAAGAAACGAATAGAAAACGCGGCAAATAGACAGGAAGAGAACGGAAGGAAAGGCAAGAAAAAAATGGCAGCGATGGTAGTCACAGCAGAAGCCCATTTGTAGAAATTCTACTTATCCTTTCGCCCTTGCTCCCTTCTTCCTTATTTCTTTTGCTTTGCTTCCTATTTTTTGCTCTGCTCCGTTCTGCTGATCATGATACAGCGGTGGCGGTGGTGGTTGAAGTCATTTTGTGCTGGAATATTATGGAATATACCAGTCAAGTCCACATTATATTCTTTTCTTTTTGCTTTCCTTTTTCTAGCTTTCCCTCCTTTCTTTCCACTTGTGTATCAAACAACGGAAGAAACATACTGTTACAAACACAACAAGCAAATATATGTATATGTGTACAAAGTATGTAACATTGTATTTTTGGACAATTCAATGAAAAGGTACAATTTACTCTGATCTAGATGTTTCTGCATAGAAAATAACTAATGACAACACACCGAACATCCGAAAGCCCTTTTTCCTTGCATAATAAGCAGTTGTCCTTTCCTTCCTCTAAACTTCAAACTAAAACTTCCAAGTAAGTCAACTTTCCTTGTTCGTCTACACGAAAAATTGTATATGAATATATGTATATACTATACACTTAGGGAGCTCAGAATTCCACTTTAGTGTATCATTGACGTGTATTAAGAACAAGTTGCTTCTTACTATGACTATGACTTGTATCATCATAACCATAACTGCATTAAAAGAAAGGGTACAAAAAACATAAAAGTATTTAGGAACCGAATGGGTCTATTATCTTGATATAGGTATTTACACTCCAGGCATAGTTGCAAAGTTGGTGCAAGAATATGGTATAAACTTTGACAATGATGACAGTACTACTATAAGCATTAGAAAGGCAATGGCTCTCGACTTGCATTGTAACGAGAAACATGCCAGAGATAACATTCAATTTAAAGCATTTTTGCTGCATTGCATATTTTTCCATCGTTACTATAATATATATATACGACATTGTGCATTTAAAGAACAAAAGTTGGAATATTTATAATAGTACATTGTTTAGTGTATACACACATGTTGTCGTATTATATTGACTCTTAGGGCACGAGAAGAAGATGTGAGACTTGGTAATGTGGCATAATCACTATTTAATATAGAGTGATGATAGGGACAAAGTAATTTTTAATTATGAAAATGATACGAATATTATGCCCATATATTTACTACAAAAAATTCTGATAGAAATGAAAGGGAGTTTGACTTTGAAGCAAATGCGAAAGGTTACGTGTCACGTTAGAAATAACTTCATTTATTTTTTGGCACTACGATTGCGACTGGTGTTGTTTTAGGAGAACCTTAACATTTATGGAAAAAATGGATGAACATGATATAACAGCATCACCATCATCATCACCATCATCATCATCATCATCATCATCATATCACTGTTGCAGTTACAATGGAAGAGCGATGGGGATGGTTTCTAACCGATGATTGTGCTTCCATTTATAGTGGAAAGTGTCCTCCACACACTATAGTAACAAATTACTACAATTCATACAATGTCACCGACCACCACCACTACTCCTCAATGTTCCCAGCGACAACAAACTGCTACTTTGGCAATGGCATTGTTAATACCTTTTATCTTCACTGAACAAAAGAGAAATGTACTCTGCACTCTGTACAAATTAAATAGGATTAAATACAGACACAGTCACACAAACGCGCACACACACAGAAGATGAGAGGTTGTCTTTTAGAATGGAAGAGCGAGCAAAGCTACGTGGCGTACACGTAGGAATTAAAAGCTACTGCTGAAACTAACAAATTGCTAAACATATATATTTTTGCTGCTTTCCCTTCTACAGACATGCTCAGGCTTTTCTACTCACGAAGATGGCCAGTTTCTCGTAAAAGCAAGAATTAGACCGAAAATGAGCTCGTTTTAGTTTTAGTAGCTTTACAGAGATATGGTTTGATTTTACTAATTAGTAGTGATAATAGTAGCTGAATTGCATGCTGCTACCATCAAACATAACGATACAGAATGGGACTGGAACAATACAGTTCGTGAAAGAAAATGTGGAGAAAGGCGACTCGTACACATCAATGATGTTACATGTGAATAAGGTACATACCTACATATTATACATAGGTAGTTGTTGTGCCAGCAAAACAAAAGCCGATTGCCATTCTTATCACAACCGACAGTTATAGAATCAATGTGTGTGCCTGTTCACTACTATTCACGTGAAGACACAAAGAGGGGATGTATATGCACCCATTTGGACTGGCATATTACATTTTATCTTAAATTAAAACAATTACATGTAAAAGCTACCATATATAAATTTATATGTTCTCACTTATATCATTAGAGCGTAATGCCATTTTAAGCCGTGCTGTACTTGCATCACTGTCCTTAATCTAGGATTAAGGTGTTTAGTATAACCTTTTATTCCATGATGAACCGGTGTGCCTAATGAATTTTGTATGGAATGATTAACATGAATGTGTGAGCCCTGTTGCTTTTCCTCCATACCTACCTATTCTCGATGAGATATGATAAAAACCTGTTTCGAAATAAGGCACATGATCATATGCGTCATGTTTTATTACGAAAAATATTTTCATATTAGCTTCTAGAAATGAGTACTTTAGTATACTTGTTTACATGCCTTTTACCAAAGCTTAACTAATTCACTTGGGTGGTGAAATTTAAAGGAAACTTCCAACGAAAGTTTCATCTATCAAGCTAATACTTTAGGATTTGCATACATTGTCCTCTTGTGAAAATTTCTAACCAGAGAAACTTTTCCGTACCTATGCGCTGAAATTGCAGCAAGATTAAGAGTATATCTAATTATTATGTTTATTAAGGCCTGTCTGTCAGGCGGTGTGACATTTATAAAACTGCCTTGCCAGTTTACTGTCCGGGCGACTGCTCACACTCGTATGCTTTCATTGATTTTCTTCTAAGAGGCGCATAATACACTTAGGTCAAGGGCTGTAGAACGAACGTCAACTTCAACCCGGGGTTGGGATTTAAAAATTTAATTTTTCTTGTCCTTACAGCGTACAACAAAGGGAAACTGAATACCTGAATCGACATCTTTTATGTAGTGACATTAGGAAAATATGTTTTTATTACTTATTTATTTGGTAACACTAACCATCTCACTGCAAAAAAAAACAAAGAAACGATAAAAAACATTACAAACCACAAAACATCTGCTGACCACACATTTCCACATATTTTGCTTGAGCATTGCATGCATTTATTTACAGACATTTCTCAGTTTTGCAAAAAATTTATACATAGCTAACTTAAATAGTTTTATGTTTGCAAATCAGCATTCCTTTCTTATAACGTTTAAAGACTCACTTTACATTGTGTAGAGAGACCTATATTACTGTAACGTTCGCTATTTAAATACCAAAAGGAATCTACAACCTTTAACATATTTTTTTCAGTATTTAAACCCTTGGATTGCCTCCAAAATAATGTCAGATGCTAATCCATTTGCAGATATAAGCCCATGTTTATTGGTGTTATGCATTTAGGATTGGAATCCAAATAAGAAAATTATTATTATTTTCATGGGAGGAAACTCCAATCAGCATAAAGCAGCCATTCAAATTAGTTGTAAGAAAATAACGTGAAAATATCCAGTGTAGCTTATTGTAAACAACATTATAGTGAGCGGAATTCTCCAGTGGCACTTTCCTACTCCGGTTTATCATCTTATTTGGTAAAAAATATATAAATCAGAGCGACGGCTGTGAGTTGTGTCTTCCTTTCAATCTGAGCTCATGGAAAGCTATTTATCACATACCCTGCCTCTGCTCCCTAGAAGGGAAGTGTACATTAAAAGTTTTATGTGTGAATTTACAAGGAGAACAATAAATGAATAGGTTTTCTGAGGCTAAATAATGAAACACTTTCTCAAAAACAGTTTTTCCTAAAGAAACTGCCTACATATGACACAAACTCTACTAAAGGAAAGCAACAACTTCTTCATACCTACATATATCTGCTACTGCATTTTACACATTAATACATTTGCTCAATATCTCACGCAAAACATATATATAAATATATATTGCTTTCTCCACTACTCTACCTTTTTTACTGCAGATACTTTTTGTCGTTATTTGGCGAGATTTTGGAAGAAAGTAATAAGTTGTAATGTTGTTATAGTGTGACGATGATGGTAGCAGCAGGGATTGAGTGGGAGTTGCGAATACCCTTTCATTTTGAATCTATTGTTGAAAAAATACTATTCTTTTTGTGAGATTATTAGACGGCATCTTTATAAATTATATGGAGGCCATGCATCTGCTAAACCGTTTTAGTCAGCATGACAAGCTTTGGGTTTTTTCTTAGCAAATTTAATTGAGACTTGGTCCATTATTTTCGGATGGAGAAAAGTGCAAGTGCTCACAAACAAGAAATCCAATCTCGCGTTCCCCTCCTGCCAACGGTTTTTATATGTAGAATATTGAGCTTGGATTTCTCAAAACATCCGCATACAGAAGTTCCCAAAAGATCTGTATTTCCCACTCCCACTAAATAGCACCCCAGAATAGATTCTCCGTATGTTTTAAAGGCCGCGTGTTGCTGATTAGTTTTTTTTCTGTAATGAAAATGAGTGTCGCTGTGCGTACTTTCTACAACAATATGACATCAACAGAATTCTTTTCAGAGTGACGTAGATCAACGCAAAAGTTATATATTTATACAATACAATAGTTAGCAAGCTTGCTCTTCAAATCCTCTATATGTATGTCAATGGTCACAGGATGAAAGCCTATAAAATGAGATGTTGTTGCGGTCAAAAATTTAGCTTAGATAAAGAAAGTATATTTGCTATAGTGTACAGGTTGAGCTTTAAAAGAACTTCAATTTTAACTTTACAACTTTGAAAAAAAAATCATAAAAACGATTCGAGTTTCAATTTTCTGATCTTTCAAACTTTTGAATGATTGCAAAAGGCTTCATTCGGGATATAACCCTTATTACTGTAATTACACCTTCAGCAAATTTTCACATGTTCGACTCCGTTATAAAATTTTAGTATAGACGTAGAATAATACATACTACACAACTCGGTATTCAAATTTCCAATTACCATCAATGTGGAAGCAAAATTAAACCCGTTACACCACTCTCTCGACAAATTTATTTTCTTGAAAGTAAAGATTTGTACTTTCACAGCGAAGCATCTCACCCTCTTTGTCGTATTTTCCAAGGAAAGAGCGCGCATTTGCATTGGCCATATTTCCGCACACCATGCAAATTCTCACGTATGATGTTATATCACCTATAGATATTCTTTGACAGAAGTAGTAGCATATACATTTTACAATAATACTGCCTTCGTAGTGTACATACATAAATAGGTTTATGTAAAGTGCACATCTCCATCTACACAAATCTGACATTTTATAAGATTATGCTTCACTGGTATATAAATACTGAGGAGATTTCACAGTTGACACGTTTCATCTGCCTATCTCGGCATGCAATATAAAGTCTCTTTCAACAAAAATATCTAATGTATGTACATAGACAGCCAGAAAATCAGCGCTTTTCTACTTCTGTACAACTAATAAAAACGTTCTCTTTTTCCTTGGAAGAAACTACCACTACCGTACTATCCTGCTTGTATTTAACTTATCTACCTATTCTTTTGTACTTCATTAAATACTTTTGTGCATTTGGGCATACGTTCTCCCTCTCGCTTTCTTTCTACTTGTTACTTTCACTGGAACCTTGTATACGGAAACTTGGCTGTGTCTATGTAGCTTTGCATAGATATTAGGAAGGATGATGCACCCAGCATCATCATAAAGGCAAAGCAAATCTTGCTGTTGCTGGAAGTAGCACCCAAGAATCCTTCCTGTCAGTTGGGTAATCCTCTTGTGTTTTTGATACGCACACACTATACTGACAATGAAATGACAACTAGACCTACAGTTCTCGTTCCCTTTCGATAAGCTCTTACCAAAATCACGACAAAAAGGAAAATTGAAAGGACTCGACACAATGACTTCAAATATTCCGAATAGCAACAATCCAGAGGTATCCTATGATTGGCTTTAAACTTGTTAAAAATGCAGACATGATGCAAAATAGACTACCAAATGAATAATAATAATAATGTTATATAGGCTCTTTATGCGTAGCGTAGCAAGTAAGCATGCGTAACGTCTGCACTCAATACATAATACTATATTAGCCAACATAAGTTTTTTGATTTCGGCTGTTATACGAATACTTATAGCAGAGACAAAATTGATTTCTAAAGGAATACATTTTTTTCTTTTCTTTCGCATTTAAGGTGTACACTGTGTAAATAAATGATCTTAAATCATATGACAGGTCATGTGCAAAAGACCGTAAGTCGGAAGTATTAAATAGTACGCATGAATAATAATTAGATTCTTGCCTAGTATAGAATGATTTTAATCTGTTTATTAGGTTGTTTTAGTTGAAGGTGTTGCTATGAAAATATGTGTATATGTGCTTGCCATTTTAATCAATTTACAAGGGACCCGTGAGCATCCATTCCGCATATCTTCGTTCTTATGGTCATGTGCCCACTTTCTTAAACAGTTGCAGTGGTTTATTCTGATGTGCTACTGAAGATTAATTATTTATTGAACCTAAAAGCACTTTATTATCATATCAGTAAACTGGTACAAATAAAGCTGTAAGAACTGTTGTCGTTGTCAACCCGTAGCTGATACGTTAAGTTAGTTTGGTTATTTTTGGTTATTAGGGTTTACTGAAAATCAATTAGACCCTGTTACGGACAATGGTGCCCAAAAGCTAAATTTCAAGAAAGTTGGTACAACGACTTTGAAGCTATCATACTGACAGCCTGTGAGTCACAGGCGAAAACCCAGTCTCCAAACTCCAAACGCATGCCAAAACCTCAATCTATCAACTATGCACTATGTATAAACTAACTCGTTTTTAATATTTTGATGATAATGTGCAATTTTTGATAATGCATAATTTTTGATAATAATAGTAATGTTTTGCCTTGCCTTCAAGCAACAGCAAATAGCCATATCCCATGCTATTCGTAACCTATTCTAAGTTGGAATTTCAGTCCAGGTGCTTTATCAATCAAATTATAAAGTATCAACAGTTAGCTTGTGCGTAGAAAAAACACTACCTCACTTCATTTGAAAAACCACCATCATAAATATGTAGTAATACATTTTACACACGCAATTAGTTCAGTACGTAAATTTTCCATTTTGCGTATTTACGTGGGTGTTGTTTTGTTACAGGAACAGTTTGTATCTTCCCTCAAAGATATCCTTTTCTTATTTCGTATTCCATCATCCAATTTGGCTCGACATAAATACATTGCAATGTTGAAGTTGTAACTCACATAATGTAGTTTTTTAAATTCTTGTGTGCTATTATTAAAAATATAAATATTACCCTTGATCCATGCCATGTTACTGGAGGTGATGCTGATGAATGCTGACGTAATATGTGGATGAATAGTATTATCAACAATGCATTTATGTCAACAGAAAAGATTTAAAGGAGATGATATTTGACACCACCAACAAAAATTAGATTAGCTTAGCTTACCTTAAACAAGACGGGTGTCCTTTTAGCTTGAAAAGTATAACCCCGAATTAAATCGCAGACGTCACAATCACAATGTCGCAATAATTTCACGTAGAATACAATGTTTAATGGAGATGGTGTCTAGGCGACATTGCTAAACGAATAGATATGGAAAACATGAAATAATACCGAATCTGATTCGGAAAACTTTGGCCTCTTTTATTTTATCAATACCAATCAGTTTATGTATTCCATATAAACACTTAATCCAGATAATCTAGAACTATCCCAGTTGTGTGTCATAAGGCACGTTGTTGTAGTATAGATGTTTTGCAGGTCACCCATCTGCATTTTTGTATTTTCAACAATTTTTTTGTGGTTATGCTCTTCAAACGTATTCACACCTTATTTCTGATAACTGATTCCATATAGTATGTTGCAACCTTCGGACTCGTCTAATCAGTCTCATCGATCTGTATCTACTCTAAATATTCCATTAAAGGCCGGACCATTAATAGATGCCGGCCTCCATTAGTTGCAGGGTTTTTTAACGTTGCGGGCATAGGCAGCGTACCGTTATAGGATAGGAATATTATGTAGCAGCAGATGTATCTTTTGCAAATGAAAGCCGTGGCTTATATTTTATTAAACACGGTATATGTGTTGTGAAAGTTATAGGATTTTATGTCTGTTTTTTTTGCATCATTGTTGGTTGCTTAATGACATTTTATAATCAATAAAGTGCCCTCCTTCTGAATATCATGGACTAGAACTCCATTAAATCGTCAAAAATTAAATTACCCTTTTGTGTTTAATAAATATTGTCTTTAACAGATCCATGGTCTCAATAAATTTAATTGAAACTTCGCTTATTATTACTTCAAGTTGGAAAATTCCACAAATCGAGCAGATACGTGTAGCTCTATATTGCTACTTGTTTTTTAAAAATAAAGTTACGATGCAAGGTGGAACCGATAGATTCAGTTAATGCATGATATTTAATATATTTAATGATATAGTATCGAGTTTTTCTGTTCATTTTGGACACATCTTGAATAATATATGGTTGTAATTCTATTTTGTCAGTTTTGAGGGTTTAAGAATCAAAGCGCCCACATATATTATGTCAACATACGTCTTGGCAAAACGTAGTAACTCAGTGAGAAGTCATACCAAATATCGTGGTATGCTGTTATTATTTGCTATGTGTTAAACATTTTTTTACTTATAACATTGGTAACCGAACGATTTTAACGAACTCAACCAAGCTAATGCCTTAAGGTGTCAACTATTTAATGAAAATAAAATAAAAACGTCCAAACCAGTTTGCGACTTAGCAGCATGGCATGCGGATGTACGGACGTGCATGGTAATGTTTAGTTATATGTGTCAGTAACGGTTCCATATAATGATCCGATAAGCTAATCCAAGTAAGCTTTGGAAATGCTGATTGCTGATAAACAAAACGGAAAACAGCAAAGCTTGAACAAGTGCAGTGAACTGAACCACC
>JAITYZ010002630.1:0-37054 GCA_027744595.1 Paronellides praefectus
TGCACGAAGGGGTAATTTATACTAACCGCTCCGCGGCTCTAGTTATCCCATCAGCATTTGGAGACTTGGTACGGCAGTTGGTACGGTAGACGGGCATGTCAGTAGAATTGGTAGAGATCATTTTCTACTTACCACCTGCCATTTGCATCGCCAGTCATTGTTGATTATCAGCCAATCCATAATAATCTTATATCCCTCTGCTCCATACAAGGGGGAAAATGTAAAAAATGAAAGGGATTTACATCCCCTCACAATAAAATATTATAAGAGGATGACTCAACTTACGACTTTAGTGACTTTCGAGTTTAGTTACTCGCCGCATTAACCGTATCAAGAGCTAGAAATCCCTCTTGTCAACAGCAGATACGATGTGATTATGATTGCTGCATTGAA
This sequence comes from Paronellides praefectus, assembly GCA_027744595.1. Lineage (NCBI taxonomy): Eukaryota > Metazoa > Arthropoda > Collembola > Entomobryomorpha > Paronellidae > Paronellides > Paronellides praefectus. Next base: position 394 of record JAITYZ010002630.1, read on the forward strand.
TCACTTGATTATACGAAATGTATTAAAGGCAATATCACCGTCACATCACTGTTTCTAATTTTTACGTCAAATGTGCAAGGCTCCTCATCCGTTTCAACCTTTTTCTCGTTTTCCCAGACACTTTATAGCTAAATAGCTTGCATTCGCAGTTGAAACTTCAACAAGTCTAGCGAGAGAGAATAAAATATTAAATGTACAAAACTTATACTTTCCTTTGGCTTCATACAGAGCAAGTCACTTGATAGGCTTGACTCAATACTGGTTGGTGAGCACACACATTCAAACTTTTGTATATTCCCACGAAGGAGACTCCTCTGGAAAGAAAGATGAGGAATGAGTAAACAGGCAGAGGGAACAGATTAGCACGCTCAGACATGATGACGATTATCAAATGAGAGCATCACAAAAATTTAGACACACCTATTACAAAAATTCTAGTCAAGTGGGTATTATCCTCTTTTCTTATTATTATCTGCCCATTTCCTTCATTTCCCTCATCATACTGAACGTGAAAAATGAGAAAAAGTGGGAATTTCCCCATGATAACGATACTGTTCAATGATTGTGCGCTTGAAATGTGCTTACTTTGTAGTTGTCGGAAATAGTAGTCATAAAATGGAATTCCAAAAACGACAATTTTGTTAATGATTAATATGTCAAAGCAAAAGATTCCTTTTAAGAAAGAATGTTGTGAACCCCAAAGAAACAGCAAAAAACTCGTTGAACGTGTGGGGAAAAAATGAGGTTATCAGTGATGGAATAATATAAGAATGTGAACGACGAAGGGGAATGTATGTAATTTAGGGTGGAGCACATTAATAGGCTTATATAGAAGCCTCAGCTACTCGGTGCGGAATCTTTTTAAGATTATTGCAAACTGACCCTTTTCTTTTTACACAAGGCCGTCAAAGCCATCAGAGGCGAGATTACGGGAACCGTAATGATAATGTGAAAATGGAAGCCAGAGTGACCAGTACACAGTACATGCTTTACAACTCAACCTACACTTAACTCTTCCACACAAAACAGGCCAAAAGCACTAACGAAATACTAGAAGGACTAACGATGACGCCGATTAAAAAAAATATGCATAGGACTCTCAATAGTTGTATGTATGTAATTTAGGGTAGAGCACATTATTAGGCTTATATAGAAGCCTCAGCTACTCGGTGCGGAATCTCTTTAAGATTATTGCAAACTGACCCTTTTCTTTTACACAAGGCCGTCAAAGCCATCAGAGGCGAGATTACGGGAACCATAATGGCAATGGTGTTACATATGCGACAACACGCTCGATAGCACGTTCGTCCATATCGATCTCACTCATGCCAACAACTATTCCCGTGAAAATCGCCAAATCTAAGCTTTTAAAGCTTTTTTGTTGTACGAGCGCCTACCAGGAATCGAACCTGGGCATGTTAGTATTAAGTCAAACAAGATGGGAAGCTTGTAAGACTCCACTAACCTGGCTGCTCATGTTCTGGGGCAGGTTTTCATATATTTTTTAGTTTGTAAAATGGGCAGGTATAAATTTTCTCGGTGTGGTACGTACGGTGGTGCGAGTTTCAACAGTGAAACAGCGGCAGAAAAAGTGGAATGATTTATTGGTTTTCATATAAAAAAAGTAGTAAATGGGTATTTTTTTCTTTTATTTTTCAGCTTGTATGCCTGCCTGTATTTCATGGTTTTTGTTTTGTTGTTTTCTTTCCTGGTCTGGTATGATTGTAAATATATAAGTGTGTTGAGTACATGGCAATTCAAAAGTTCAGATTGAGAAAAAATATAAAATAGGCAGAGTCCATTCATTAATTTTTTAGGCAAATGTACCCTACAACATCACGTCACTAGGATGAAAATCATGATGACGATGATTAAGACAGTGACGGTGTCGTGATGATAATCCTGTGGACTCACAAGTGAATAGACGGGAATCGAGACGAAAGTTGTCAGATCCAAATAAAGTTTATTTTTTCCACAAGATGTTCCTGTCTATGATTTTTTTATATCTGATCAAAAATCCCTGTTACCGTTTCCTGTTTTTTTCTTCTTCTTTTCTCGTTGCTGCTGCTGTAGTAAAATAGTTTTATGCGTGCATAGTGCATATCAAAGCCATGTTCTTTGTTAAATAGTTTCATTTATTTTAGCGAGAAATGTGACCTGAGCAAATCCATCTGATCTTGATCTACTGATCCGATGTCCTCTTCATTCCTTTTTTCTAAATATTCGTCAGTTAAAAAACACATTTTATATTGATGTGATGATGGCTATGTTTTTTCATTGGCATTTTTACAAATAGATGATCACAAAAAAGTAAAAAAGAGGGCAATACTAGAACAAGATGATTACATATTATACAACTTTTGTGGTACCCCAACAATAGGGGCTAAAGGCTAAATACTCATATTAAAACTTATAAACGTCCATAAACCAAGTGCAAACACATTTCAACTCACATAAAAAAATTTGCACGTTCATAAAAAAAATACTTTTTATGTGTTGAGGAGAAATATAAAAATACACACATTTTCTTTCTTTCAGTTTATAAATCATGGTTGTATGACAGATATCTATCTCATTTGAGGATGAGAGGATTTAACAAGTGCAGAAAAATCCCTAGGCTGTTTGAATCATGAATGCGTGCTTAAACAAATAATTTTTTGTACTAATCATCGTCATTTCAAACTGCTGAGAGGAGATTAAAATATATGGATATAATAATAAATAATAGTAATAATTAAATGGAATGTGGGGATCAGAAAACCAAAATGTCAATAAAAAAGTTTTGCCTAATAATAATAATAATTAATAATAATGTGCATTCATCTTGAATGTTGAATTTGATGAGAATAAAAAAGAGAGGATCAAAAATGAAACGGGATGTGGGAAAAATACTTTTTTCTCTGATATTTGCAATTCGATATATGCGATGTGATGTAAGCACAGGAATATTATTGACTGCGTTTTTATCGAATAGATGTCTATTGAGGTACCACTCTACTCGCTAAAATAAATGAATAGTGGTTCAGTTTTTTTAGCAGTTCATCTTTTCATGAAGGAACGTATCGGTATAAGCCACAGTACAAAAAATTAAAAAAACGGTGGTGGTGGTGATGATGATAGTGGCAGTAGTGGCATCATTATTATTATTATTTTGATACCGATGGGCATCATCATTTTTATGATGGGCTTCTGTGGACTTGACAAGAGTTACTTGGTAGAGTAATGTTGTGGATGATGATGATGATCTGCTGAGATCTCTGTTGCTTTTTGCAAACGTGGAGCCAAAAAATAATTTTGCGCCTCTTTCATTCTCACTCAGCATTACTCTATATATATTTGGTATGCAACTTTATCTGCTTCTCTCTCTCTCTACCTATCTATCTCCCAGTTTGTCTGCCTAATAGTTTCATGTTTTATATGCAAATGTTTATGCCTGCAAGCGATAATGTGTGTATAACATGTCATGTCATGATGATGGAGCGCGTAGGTTTTGGCTGGTTTGTGGTGCTGCTCTTGCTTCTTTTGCTGCTTGCTTTACTGTTTATATCAATTCGTTTCGGGGTACTTCCTGTGTGTGATTGATAATAAGGCCAATTATTACAGATGAATACATATTGTTGTCCTTTTACTGTTGTTGTTGTTTACTGAGCGAGTTGAGTATGTGTACTATTTGTATGTTGTGTAGCATATCATCATTATGGGCTCTTCAGTAGAGAAGTAGAGAGATGTAAGAATGGGATGTAGGTGGATATGTAGATGATAAAGTAAATGTGAGGAGGAGGAATACTTAGGTGGATAGATAGATAGGCAGCAGAAAGGGTGGAACACTTTAATTTTGTACTGTTATTTTTTTGGTAGAGTCGCGTCGGGTGAAGAGGAAATAGGAAATGCAGAAGCGTGCGTACAAAAAAAACTAAGCAGACTTTATTTTGGAAAATGTCATCATCATCAAAAATGGGCTAATCGAGATTTTTGACAAGAGATGCATGCAAGAAGGGTGTATATTCAAGGAAAAATGGTACTTTCTTTTCTCCTTTCCTTCCTCCTCAAGAAATATAAATACTTAGAATGCCATTAATCCCTGAGAAAATAATGACAAGGAATGCAACACTCTTAAAAAGAGAGACAGGACACAAGACACTCATGTAATCCTCATTTCGACTCAACTATATTGCTATTATAGTGCTGGTACTTTTCTATCTACTTGTGAAAGTGGAAATATCGACAAACAAACAAAAAAACGGTAGTCGCACAAATTGTGTGACACAACTCAAGAGACAGGACACACGACACATTGAACAATATTATCTTTCCCTATTTGATATCTGTCCATATTTTTTTGTATTATTTGTTGTTTGTATTTACTATCTACATTGTAGATATATACCTTTTTTACATGCATATAATAACGCTTAAATGTAAAACATTTTTTGTTTTGTTTTTTGTGTACTCCTTTCCTTTTAGTATTTATTTGTAGCATATATTTTTTTATCTATCGTGCCAACATAAATATAAATAATAATACTCTACATATTGTATATTTTTTTATCTATTCTCGTGTTTGTAAAAAAATGCTGCTGTCGTTTTTGTTGTTGTTGTAGATCATGTAAAGTGAAATATGCACCTAAATCCCAACATAATACCCGGTCTCTTACGAGAAACACTGTGTTACGTACAACATGGATTTGTCTGGGATTACAAATAAACATGCAGAAAAAAATATGTGTGTACTACAAACACTCACGAACATGCTAACAACCAGACAAATAGAGAGAGAAACAAACACGAAATTTTTGAATTGTGTCAGTTTTTTATATACTTGTTAGGTATCATCGTTGCGTTTGTATTAATAATACAAACATACAAGATAACATGCTATTACTCTATATCTCTTTTTTTTCTGGTGATTTTTTAGTTTTTTGACTGGCAGAATTTTGCATGTGTATTTTTTAGCTTTCACTTACGATCCATGTATATCCATCTGGCAAAAGAGCCAACATAAACAGAAGAAGAAAAAGGAAATAAATGCCGTGACTCTCTGTTTATTGAGATGAGAGTATGATGAGAGTGGTGGAATAAGAAGATGAAGATGATGAAGAAAACAGCAAAAAGGTTGTTTCAATGAATTTGTTGTTGTGGTGGGTCTGATAATTGCAAACCATGGTGGTAAAAAGGGATTTTCTTTTAGATCCTCCCCTTCTTTTAATGAGGACTACAGATAAATAAATGATCATGAATAAAATATGTTATTTAGAATTGGATTAGACAGTCAGAGAAATAGGTAAATTAAAAAAACAAATAAAGTTTTCATGCAAATAAACTGAATGACAAAATGAAGAAAAATTTGTGTTTTATATCAACGCCGTCAATAAATATTTTGTCCAATGTAAAATTCTACATTGTTTGAGATACAAAAGATATGTTTTCGTTTAATGTATTTATCAATCTAATTATAAGAGGGGAAAATAAAAACCCATTTGATGGCCAAGAACTTTAATTTCCACATACATGATACTTTTAGAAACAAGATACTAGACTGGAGAAAATTACGCTAATTTGTCGTCGTCTTCAAACGTGTCTCTGCATAACTTCCACTCATTTCATTTTACACTTTTCCAATCAATTCTTTTGCATCTTACACATTAGCAAAAACTGTCTTGCTCCAGAATCTGGAATTCAGCGGACCCACGTATAAAGAGCATTTGAGCATTTGACCATTTTATTGATCATTATCATGAGCCATGATTAAATTACTGTGCTGCTGCTGTGTAAAATGGAAATGCCAATGCGAGTGATTATAGTCATAATACCTATTTTTATTCATAATAACCACCTTTACGTTTTTTTGACTGCTTGTTTTTTCGTAAATCAACTACACCACACAACAACAGGGACCTGTGTCGTGCCTCCTCTACCAACACCACCAACCAACCTAGGCCAACTAAAAGAAAAGTGTGAAGTTGAAAAAGAAATGCAATAAAAGTGCTGCTGCTTCTCCTTCTCCCTTTTATTTTTTTCACACTGTGTGGCTTCCTATTACAAAGTACAAATTAAAGCTTATTCTCTCTCTTTACTCTTTTGCTTTTGGAACATACCTACATACTTTTTTATAGGAACAAAGAAAGTCGCAGTTTTATCTGTGCACCTTTTACCATTTTAGAAAATCTTATTTTTATACCTTCTACTTTGTTAGGTGTGTTTGTAATAATATTACTTGACACCAGGACAAGAGTCCACGCACCACCACCACCAGCAGCAAGGCAAGTAGTAGAAGCAGAAGCCGCTTACAAACGACAAGGCTCTATATTTTTTTACAGAAATGTGTGCTGCTTCCATTCTAAAATAAGTAAAAAACATGATCATCTTGAAACAACTTACTGCTTCTTACAATATCCACATACTTCTCTATTCAGAGAGATCTAATAAGAATAATGCCGTGTTAAAATACATGAGGATGGACAGGAAAACGCAACAAAAATATATCGTAGTAGTCATCATTAGCTCTTAAATGTGAATACTGCGTACATTGTGGCTACAATGGGCTACCACTGGATGAATAGATGGATGAGATGGATTCAGTTTTTTCTCTCCTTCTTTTTCATCTGTGTGTAGTGTGGTGTGGAGTATATAGAGAGATGCGAAATGTGTGAAAAGAGTGACGAGACGTAGAAGATGGAATGGAATATTATTATTTTTCGCAGAAGAGCAGAGCAATATTCACTCACACCATATTATCCATGTATCCATCCTTTTCGTTTTGGTCTGCTGAATTGAATTGCTTCTTTTCTTGCTGCTGCTGCTGCTGCTGCTGCTGCTACTTTGCTACTTGGTGGCTCGCTTTGAAAATGTATGGAAAGGTTATACCAGACATCCTGTTTTTTCTTAAGGTCACTATATATTTTTTTCCTTAGCATCTCTGCTGGAATAAATATTTATAGGTACAATTTATATACACAATATATACCTACGTTATACACAAGGTAGATATATTATACATTTTATATTGAGACCACCTTAATGTTTTTGCTAGCAACCCTTTTTTCTTCTTTTCAAGCAGAGAAGAAGAAGAGAGCGGAGCAGACTACTACAAAAACAATTTTCGAGAGAGACGCTTCTTATTCAATGTACTACGCTGCTTCTGCTACATCGTCTAGGTCCACAATATCCATTGCTACGTTAAAATATATTGTACGTTGAACCGCCACCGCCGTCGCTGTTTTCCTTCGTAGTATGCACGTACATATAGCGTATTATACCTACCTATTCCAAACAAGCAACCGACCCAACGTTTTTCTTTCTTCTTCTTCAAAATCCTCTTCTCTTTTGCTTTTTAAACGAAAGCTAAAAGTAGAGAGCTCCCTATCTCTATCTACTTCTGCTCTTATGTAGGTATGTATCCATCTCTCGTTTTCTTTTTCCCGTCGTCCGTGCTCCGTCCGCGTCGAATAAACAAAAAGGGTTTCAAAGTAAATTATGTAGAGACACTTCTCTTGGTGTAATATATAATCCTATGCAATATGCAATAATAATCAGTAATATATTGTTTAAGTATGCATATTATTGTTGCTAATAAAATGATTGCAGAACAAAAATATTTTTTTTCTTTAAAAAAATCCAAAGATGATGTTCGCATGTATGGGAATAGTAAAATATTGAATACAAATATATCGATAGAATGGAATGTCCATTTTGAAAGAAATGTACACGTACAAGTTAAATAGGTATATTTATATATATCTTCATGCCTATTATTTTAAAAGCAAGCCGAAAGCTGCTGAGAGTTGCAAGTTTTTTTTCTCTTCTCTCCTCTTCTTCTTCTGTTTATTCTTCTCTTGCTGGCAGGCATACTGTGTGTAAAGTACGAAAGGAAGAAGAACAAAAAAAGTAGAAAGGACAAACACAACAACTCAACAGAGAGAGAGAGAGACAGCATCAGGTCTACTGAGAAATGTTTTTAGTTGCTTGCTCGATTATTATTACTGCTGCTCACTAAACTTCTTTTTAAGACAAGAAGAAGAAGAAGTTGTACCTGTACAACTAACAACATTACACCACACATCTCTCAGTTCTCTCTTTGCAAAAGAAAAAAAATCTTGCTCCTGCTCCTGTTGTTGTTTCTATAAGCTGAGGAGTAGTAGTCAGCTAACGAAGAAACAAAAAAATATAATAATCCAAAGAAGAAAATAAATGATGCTTGATGCTGCTTCTTTCCTTCTTTTTTTCTGATGATGATCATCATGATCATGTTGCTGGTTTGTTCTTTTTCTTGCTCCTCAGAGTTAACTTCTTTGGTTGTTCTTTTTTACTTGGCTATATAGCCAAACAACATTACACATTGTACAAAGTAGAGTTGTTGTTGGCGGTGGTGGTGATCTGATCACATCATCATCATTATTATCATCATCATCCTCATCATCATTTTGTATTGTGTATGTATCTCTCTTGTACGTTTTTACTAGTTTTGCTAGAGTGGTAGTAGTAGTGTCGGTGGTGCTGTTTTTCGTTTCGTTCTCGTCCGAGAGCCAAAGCAGAGGAGAATGGAATATTTTTTTCCCTGTGTGTCTTTTTTTTGTTCAGTTCAGTCTCTCTTCTCTGCTCTGTGTTGTACCTCGTTCCATACTCTTTTTCTACGTTGTTACATGGAAAAGTATGCATCTATCCACAAAATTTTATTTTCGGTCGAGTCGGACAAACAGACAGACTGTGACTGTGTGTTTGTGTGTGTGAGAGAGAGAGAGAGAGGGAGAAAAAAACAAGTCAAGTCAAGCCAAGTCAGCTAATAGGCAGGCAGGCATGCAGGCTGCTGCTATAAAGCTAAAGAGTTTTTGAGTTGAGTATTTTTTTCTTCTCTCTGGTGAGATGATGATGTGATGTGTGGAGTAGTAAGTATAGAGGTTAGGCTAGGTTGCCTGTATCCTTTCCTCTATCACGCAGTTGTCGTACCTCTTTTACACAAGCAACAACAGAAGTGCAGCGCAGCAGTGCTAAAAAAAAGTAAAAAAAATAATATTTTTTTGTGTGTGTGTTTTTGAGTGAGAGAAGAAGAAGAAAAAGAGGTTTGCTTGTTGTTTTTGTATCAAGTGTGCAAGTTTTTTTTAGAAGAAGGGAGTTTTGTGTATAAAAAAACACGCGCAGAAAAATAAAGGAGGAAAAATTAAAAATATTTATACATATTTCCAAGTGGTGGTAGTAGTAGTGATAGTGGTGATGTGTGGAAGATAAAAATAAATAATGTTAATAAAAAATGTATTTAAACACGAGAGTAATTTACACACAAGTTTGTACTAAAAAAAACAAGTAATATTTTTTAGTGTTCTGCGGTGAAAAAAATGTACACAGGTGAAGAAGAACGTGCTATACAGTAGTAGTTTATTTTTTAATGGTGCAATTATTAGAAACGAGGAGCTAGAAAAATAACATGGCTAAATAATTATTGTCTCTCTGCTTATTACATGCTTTAACAAGATTTTTTAATGAAGACTCAACAACTGTCACTTAATGAAGATGTGAACAAAGGTGGAATTTTTGTGTAAAAAAATAATAATATTTTTGTGGTGCACTTTTCCCTATTGTCATTGTGTGCTTCTCTGTGAAAAAATCCATTCATTCAGTCAGTCATCCCAAAAAAAATAAAAAAATCCAGCAGAATTATTATTTGGTTGTCTGCTGTGTGCTCAAAGTTGAGTTGATGTTGTTATTGTGTTGTCGCTGAATGGAATGTTGTTGGTGGTGCAGCAGCAAGAGTAAAGCAAAAAGGAAATCCTAAATCGGATCGAAAGGAACAGTTGAAGGTGATCCTATCGATTTTTTTACCTCTCTTCTCTTGCTTATTATTTTTTTACTTGAGCACGTTGTCTACTGGATCCCAACAAACAAACATGAGAATTATTACTATTGCGTTTTAACAAACAAAATATATTATACATCTGAGATTACGGAAAATTACTGTGGGATATTTGCCATGATAATAAAAGCACCCAATCAACAATGTTTATTGTCAAAAACTGTCAGTTGCCTGATTTTTTTGACAGCAACGCATAAAATTTTAGTCAACAGTGTCATTGGGAATGAAGTGAAAGTTCATCAATAAAAATAATAATAAATTGAAGGGAAATTCTTTAAAAAGGCAATGTAATTTTTTTATACATGCCATCAACCCTTTTGGAAAACAAAACAAAAAAAAGTGTGATAGTTTGTATTTTTATTACTGTACGAAAAATTCCACCTGGCTGGACACATGGATGTGTACATGTATAATAACAGTTATGTGTGATCATACGCGTCAAAATATTACGATTTTGTGGTGGTGTATGGTATCGGAAAATAATTATCACTGATCTGTGAATATAGTAAAATGATGACATGCTATTGACATGATCCTAAAGAATTGCTGTGGAGGATAATTGGATTTTTTTTTAAAAAGCGAATGTGCTTTCACTTAAATAAAAAATAAAGGTGAGTAAAAATTTAATTGTTGATGATTTTTTTATTAAAAACGTTTTCACAAAAAGTACACAGGTAAATCTATCAATGTACGTAGGTGTATCAAAATAAATGACTCATCGTTATAATTAAAAAAAAACTGACTACAAAACGTTTTTTGTTCTTTTTTTGGTTTGTTTACGAATTAACCAGGTACATATACCGCACTTGAAATGTGCATAAAAAAGAGAAAGTCAACAAGGAAGTATACTGGGTAAGGAAAGTAATTGGGAAAATGTGCATTTTACATTACTCATTACTGTCATTAAGTCATTAAATACACAAGTTTCATTCTAAAGCTGGAAAGCTAAGCCATGGTAGGAAGGAAAAGAAAAGAGAAGGTAGATAAATATACATGACGTGTGTGTATATCCACCAATATGTTGTTTGACTGCATGTATGGCTAAATAATAAATGTCTTGTTATGAAGAGAGTAGTGTTTGGTGGTGATATGGAGTTGCTGCTATGTACATACCTACATACAACATTGTGTAAGCAGGTGTGTGGAGGTGGGCAGAAACACGCGGCTGAGCATAAATATCATGTTACATTTGATTGAACAATTATCGACAAGAAGAAGGCAAGGGAAATTGAGGTAATAATGGCACTGGAGATGGAGAGAGCATAAGCTGTTTTTGAAAAAATTTATGTTGCTTTTCAATTTAATTTCTTGTTAGATTGTCAAATTTAAAGTTAAAATAGCGATTGGCGTTTTAAGAAAAGAATATTTTATATTTTTATTGGGACTTGACGCTGGCGATTTTTATGGCGTTGCTTGTGTCAAATATTTTTAAAAAGTTTTCTGTGTGACTGAAACTTAACCTGGAATCCAGGTCCTGGATCAATAGAAAAAATATTGTGACAAGATGACATTTTATGCTTCTTTACTCTGCTGGGGACATAACGAAATTCGTGGATGATGCGACAACCTTAAATACATTGCATTGTAATTTGTAAGGTTCTTGTTTACGCGACTTTTATTACTCAAGAAAGATTGATTTAGTTCAATTGACTTGACGTGATAATACCGTATTTTTTACGTTTATCACCACTACGTTTTCCTCTCTGAAAGGTTTGTATGCTCCCTGGTGTATAAAAAAAGGATTTAATTATTTTGTGTTAACTCATCTCAAATGAATGATGATGATTCACACTCTGTCGGCAAAATTTTTCTTTTGGATTTTTGATAAAAGAGGCGGGAAAAGAGGAAAAGAATATGTTTTTTTTATTCTGCAGTGATTTTAAATGTGAGACTCGACTGGAATGAATGGTCCAGTGGTGATGTCGATACAGTTGACTGATACACTTTAGTATCTCAATTCAATTTCTTTTAAATTTAATCCAAAAATAAATACATTTTTGCCGATTTTTAAGTAAAATGCTTATCTCGTAACTTTATGATATGGCATGTTAACCATACCTATTGATATTCATCATGGTTCATGGTTCACCCTCATCAAATCACCATCCATTCATTTTTAAGCTTAAGCTTCTGCTGCCCAACAGCCATGTAAAATGTAAACCTTGAGAAGAGAGGTGTTTACTCTGATGGAAAAAAAATAAATTGAGAAAATGGTTTAAAAATTGATACATTTTTTTAAATCTCTCTCTCCATCGCATCGCAGGAGTAATGTAGTAAGTGTGGTGGTAACTGCTTGTGTACGCATGAATGGCGATAATGATGATAGGAAAAAAAGTACGTGAAATAAATAAATAAAAAAACCTCAAGCAGCTATCCTCATTCAAATTAACAAGAGAGGCATGAATGCACGACAGGAGAAAAATAAATCCTTATCTCTGTTGATTCGTTAATTTTGTGCAGTTATCTGCGTGATTTCCTAAGATTCACATGCAGGCTGAGATTTAGCAACGTGAATAGAAAAAAAAGTGTGGCAGATTTGCAAAAGCTTGTGAAACGAATATTTGTCCATCTTTCATACATTTTTTACAACCTTGACTTTCCTCAATATTGCAACATGTTTTGACGACAATAATAATTTAGTTGGGGAGCATCTCATGATTAGAGTTCCAAAAAAGTTTACTTTAAATTGATTTTGAATAAACGTCACGTGATAAAATTCATAGTAGGCATACCTGTCAAAAAAAGACTGAGAAAGTTTACAATTTCCGGAATAAAGTCTCAAAAGTTTTTCTTTTGACGTTTTAGCGTCGGATGTGGATGAAAAAGGAAATGCGTTTTATATTCTGTATGCATCATGTTGTCAAAAAAAAATTCGTCGTTTTGTCGTTTGATGTTGTCGTTTGTCTGGTAATGCGAGTGCGTTTTATAGAGTACCTAATGTGTGCTATGTGCGTGTATCAACTTATCAAAGTATATCATAAAAAACTTTTAGCACAATACTTTTTTATTGTTAGAAATGAGTGAACTTGAAATAGAGATATTAAATATAGCGGATAAACTTACACTCAAAGAAAAAGTAGCAAAAAGGCCACGTTGTGAATTTAATATTATGAATGAATGAATATAATGGAAATCGTTTTCTTTGATGTAGGAACATGACAAAAAAAATGATGATACTATTATATTTCCAGTTGAATAAAGCCTTTTTACAATTTTGAAATATTATGAATTTATGAAACATGAAACCACTCAACAATGGAAATTCATTATGCGGGGGACAGAATTTTAAGGTTAAAGTTAACCTTTCTTACAGTTATTATTTTAGAATGGATGAAATATGCCAAAGTTTCTGCGTAACCTTTTATTTTTTAGAACTGACAAACCCGCTTGGTGTATTTACAAAAATATATGCAAAAAAATTCTACAAAAATACAAATGCTGGTAGTAAAATACAGAATAATTTTGTTTAAAAAAGTATTAAAACATTTCCCTTTTGTTGTCCGCCATGTTTGAAAAAGAAAGCGATGACGAAAAAACGTTTTCTTAGATTCACTTTTTACTCACATTCTCTTGTCAATACTTTTTATGAATTTTATTAACTTTTTATCATTGCTGCTTATCTTTTACAAATATCTTAAAATACGGAAAATATCAACTTGTCAACTACCTCAAAACAAAATGTATTTTTTAAACGTGTCATATTGAACAATATTAGAGCATTTTATGCATTTTCATTACAAAAAACATTACACACACGATGAATCACACATTTTTTTGTACTAAACCATAAAAAAGAGTTAAACCAGACACAAAAAAAGTATAAAAATTTCACTTTACCAGATTCTCTTGTCAGCCTCTTTTCGCGCCGTCGTCGTGTCGTAGTAAATTATGTAAAATAAGAAGGATAACAGATAATGGAGCTGGTGTTCAAACCAACAATGCAAAATATTACGTTACACATTGTGAAACGCTCTTTTTTATTGCCACAAAAACAAAAAAAATGTAAACGGATGAAAAAAAAATCATTTCAACAAAAAGAAACAAGAGCTTCAGCAACAACAGCAAAACGTTTTTTTATTATTAAGTGAATTTTATTGAGTATACCTATACCTATGAGTATGAATGTTTGCAAGTCAAGTCGTCGGGGGAAAAAAATGAAAAGTAGCTGAAGACATAATAATAATAAAAAAACAATAATAATGGCAATATCGCACATCACACTGTAACACACACAGATCATCATCTATCCCATACCCCATCATCATCATTTCATCTGCTCCGTAGGACACGTCATGCATCGAAAAATCCACACACTTTCAGTTTTTTCTTTAGAAGTACTTGTTGGATTGTTAACAAAAAAAATATTTAAAAAAGCATTTTTTTCAGCGATGGAATTCTGTTATTGTGAGTAGTTGGTACACAGATGTTTTTTACCAAGCAATACATTATCATCACACTTTTTCGAGTAGAGTGCTAAAAACACAATATATAAGAAAATATCTCAACTCAAAAATAAATGACATGCAGAAAATAAGATAATGTTGTTCGACTTGAAGAGAACAAAAACAGGAAGTGGATGTTTTTTTGTGTCTTATGACTTACATGACTTATTTGACTCACTGTCACAATGTGAGAGACACAAGCATTTAGACTAATTTTGCATCATTCTCATCATCATCATCAACAAAGTCAAGTGATTAGCGAGAGACGCCATTTGGTAATTAGGCTAGATTTTCTTTTTTCATGGAAAAGGGGAAATATACATTTTTTGTTAGGGAACCTAATAAATTCCCTATTCTTTTCTTGTTTTCATTATTATTACCTATGTATTTTGTTATGCATTGACCAATAATATTTATGCGTCTGCTTCCCACGCAAAAAAACCTGAGAAAAAAAATCAATTTAAGTCAAAAGGATACATAAATCACACCACTACCCACGGACCATACACAAAGTCATGTAAAAGCAAAAAAAAATGTTTTGAAAAATATATTTTATTTTCTTCAAAATACATCTTTACCCTGAAGGAGTAAGCAAAGCACACAGAGAATGAAAGGTTAAACGACCACATTTACATGAGAACCGTCGTCAGTTGTTCTTTCAGAATCATAAAACATGGCGGCAGCAAGACTGCCGGTGGTGTGGTGGTGGCCATCCAATCCAGTCCAAAAAGTCAACAAATAAAAAATATAAAACAGTCAACTCGACGGATACATTTATTTTTGTGAGAAAAAAAATATATAACGTGTGGGTCCAAAAAAAGCAGGCTTTTGCTGGAGAAATACTGTATGCTCTCCACATAGCTTGTATACAAAAAAAACACTTTTTTGGTGGAAAATGGAAACCTGTTTTGTTTACTATACTCAAAAAAAAAGTCACAACAAGAAGCTTGTTTTTTTATTCTTCTCTTCTCCCTCTCGCTTTTTTTCCTGCCAAACTTGCTAATAATAAAGTAAAACCATTTATACATACCTGCCTACTCAAATTTCGGCTGTGAATGTTGATGATGATATTTACTCCACATCATGATCTTCATCATCCCATCAGTCAGCCTAAAGAAAAAAACAAGTATTTTTTATTGAGTTTTTTACTTTTTACACAGACACACACATACACACAACACAGAGCAATCTTACATCATCTTCATCGCCACACACCACCGTTTTTTACCCGTAAATAACACGTCCATTAAAGAGTTTATCGTTTATCATATCATATCATCATCACACATACGCCATATAACCTATCAGTGTACAACGGGGGAAAAATAGATCAAATCATTTTTACCCGCTAAATAACAAAAAAAAACATACTTCTCTAGCTGTATAGTTTTGATTATCATGTTTAAAAAATAGAAAAGATAAAGTAATTTTAGTGGCAGTGGTGCAGTAGTTTAGTGGTAATATAGTTGTGATGATGAGATGATCAATCACGATCATCAATTCTTTTTCCCACAAGCTATATAATATTTGATAAAAAACAACAATAAAAAACAAAGTTTGCTTGAAGCTTTGGTGTGTGCATGGGCGAGGGAATATCGAACACTTGAGAAACCTTGCGTAAAAAAACATTTAATGTAAATTCATTTTTTTTTGTATTTGCGTGTAGGTAAACCGGATAAGCTCTACATTTACATATTATTATTATGTATATTCCTGGAACATGTAAAAAATTCAAAACGTTCATTCTATGATGTTTAGGATAGTGATAATGATGAGCGTGTAAAAATGGTTAAAAAAGTGATATGTATCATTGCATTGCATTTTTTTGTTTTAAATGCCTCCATTTCTAAAAAAGACAGGTGCGCCAGGTTGATATTTGTACATAGGTAGGTAAACAATCTAAGAAACAAGCATATCGACAGTAAAACCATTGGCTGTAATGTAATTCCATCATTCATTTTTCCCCAAACAACATATCCATCTATTCATCCACTCCATCTATCTTCCTGTGTGCTTTTTCTCGGCTTAAGATGGATGCTGTATACTAACGTCGATGTATTTGTTATTCGGTTAAACAAAACACAATTTAAAGCTATTGTACACCTTCCTCCACACAGCAGCAGCAGCAGACAAACTGACTCTCCAACAAACAAAACAAATTGTATCTTACGACGCAAGAGAGGAAACATGAAACGTTTCTCTTTTTCTCTCTGTTTTTTTGCTGAGTCTGCATGCTCACTGCTCAGCTCCTATTATGTAAACGTAGAATAGAGAAATATATACATAGCTTTGTATATAAGATAAATGCAACCATGTGAGCTTCTCGTGCTCTTCTACAGAAAAAAAACCACAAACGCTTTTTTTATTTAAAAAAAGAAAAAAAATCCAATTCATTCCAGCAGGCTGCTGCTGCTACTGCCGCCACTATACTAGTCCGTGTGCCAGTGTCCCTTATTTCCATTGCTGCTTCTCTCTCTCTGCTCTGGTATGGATGTACGGCTGGAGAGGAAGTTTGTGAGTTGTGTGAGTTGAGTTTCGGTGCTACTTACTTATTCTGCTTCATGGTTTCTTCTCGTGTTTTTTTGCTGGTGCATTGCTGCTGGAGCTGACTTGACTACAATTGACATGATCAGGATAGTAGTAAGTGTAGTACATTTACAATAGCATTTCCCCGCAACCACCACCTCCACCACAGCTCCTTTTTTACTGCGTATTAATGTTTTTTATTATTATAAATTGCGTATTTCGCTGGGAAAAAGGACACTGAATGAAGGACAGCGCTTTAGCATTTACTTTTTATCGATTGCTCCATGACTTGACATGGGAAACATACGGGGCTCCACTCCATTCTTTTCGAGTCTCTTGTTATTTATGGGAATGTATGGATGGATGTAAAGCAGGTATATAATAAATATGTATATTATTTCCTTTCCATCTTCAGCCCGTAATACTATTAACTTCAATCCAGTCATTTAATAAAAATGGCTTTACTTTTGAAGAAGAAGAAGAAAAAGAAAAAAAACGTATAACGGGATGAGGATGTGTAATAAAAAAAACAAGTGAGTTTTACACTCTCTCCAACAGACCAGAACAACCGCCACATTTTTAGCGGATATTAAAAAACCTACTTGCTTACTTTTTCTACTTTCCATCTTGTTTAGTTTATATAGGTTTGAAATTTTAATGTTTTTCATTGTGTTGTTGGTAAAAAAACACACAACTCTATACATTGCACTACTTAGAAGAGTAGGCAATTTTTTCGGGCTGAAATCAATCACACTTGTCCAGGGCTAATAGTTAACCTGTCTTAATTTTAAATTGGCAAATTCATTTAATATCAGACATGCAACGTGTAACATCATCATAAAACATGTAATTTTTATTTTATTTTATTTTAACTATCATTTGAAAATACATCTTTTTCCAATAAATGCATCGTTATTTGTATACTTTCATTTGTACACAAATACATAGAGGAAAGCAAGAGGAAAAACATCCTACGCAATACAAAAATGTTTTTTTTCTCAAGGACTTTTATTTGTCTGTGTGCACATTATTTTTATCCCTTCTCACCTTTTCATTCTGTTTCTCTGTCCCTTGCTTTCAAAGTGCGTGGGTTTTTCCCCATTCTATTCAATCCTCTATTCAATGCTTCCCTCCCTCTACACTTTTCCTTCTGGTGGTGATGTAATGTGATGCAAATAGGCTGGTGGTAATCTATTTTAAAGCACTTTCATAATAAAACCACTATGTATAGTAAATCCGCACTACTTTGAATCATCCGAGTATACCTATTTAAACAAGTGGAAAGGAAAGCAGGCAGGATAGAAAAAATAGCCTTATTCCCTACGGCTTTCACAGCAAAAAATAGAAACTTCACTGCTGTTGATATAAGGCTCTCTGCTGTTTGAAAGTGGATATATGTGAAACATGAACCATGACTCAATGGGATTTTCCATTTGGCATTCCAAAAAAAGAGAAAAGAAATTGAGGAAGGGGAGATGAAAGTGAAAACAAAAGAGAAAGCATAAAAGAAAACGACATACACGCATGTCTTGTTCTGTACCACCCAATATTCTAAAATTACACACAATTTTTTTCTTTATGTTTTTAGGTGGAAAAAAATCTGGACTTTCCTGTGACAAGTTTAGAGAGTGAAAATGGGGCAATTAGAAACACACTTGGTTTCTTTGGCCAGTTTATCACAGTCATCAATATCATGAACTCATCCCTCTCTCTTGTGAAAGAATCCCGACCGGACGAAGGAGATGAGTGAAATTGACAGGAAGTCTTCAGAATTATTATTTTTGTCATCATTTTTTGCAGATCATCATCATCAAGAGAGTTCAGTTGCAGCAGCAATTTCTTCAGCTTTAGAGACAGCAGCAACTGAGGATAACACAATATCTTCTCAAGATTCTCATGTAAATCAGCATTCTCTATTTTATGAGCAACAACAGCAGCAGCAGCAACAGGAAACAATAAATCATCATTTTCTTCGTAACAACAATAATAATA
Source organism: Paronellides praefectus (assembly GCA_027744595.1). NCBI lineage: Eukaryota > Metazoa > Arthropoda > Collembola > Entomobryomorpha > Paronellidae > Paronellides > Paronellides praefectus. The sequence continues at coordinate 19,198 of JAITYZ010002630.1, forward strand.
GCGCTAATGAAGCTAACTATACAAATAATATTAACAAGAATCAATCATTCAATTTTGTTGGTGGTGAATCATTGGTGAAAGCAGGAGAAAGTCTAGTCAATAATCTTCCCCAACATCAGCAAAACAGTAATAATATTCCAATATATCATCACGTGACTCCTTTTTACAATCAACAATACCATCAGCATCATCATCATCAAAATTATGATGAAAATCATCAGCAGCTCCACAACAAACATCATCATCATCTTCACAACAATCAATCCGCATTGTTGAATAATCATAATAATATAAGTGGTGTGAGCAAAGGTGGTGGTGGTGATAGAATCCACAACAGTAGCAGCAGCAACAGCAGCACTACAAGCTCTGGTGGTCCAGCAGCAGATGGGAATCATGTCAGTGGTGATGACCAATACAGTCGATCCTCTTGTTCCCAATTTTATCATCAGACAACAACTTCATTATCAACTTCACCAATGGCAGACAACACCTTCACCAGTGCTGACAAAACTTCTCCACCATCTTCGTCATCATCATTATCATCATCATCACCATCAGTTTGTGATAAATCAGACAATCGAGAGAGCTATCAGATCAGTCATTGTAAGGAAAAGTCGACTTGTGGAGGAGACACAAGAGAAGTGGACACCGGTGGTGGTGGAGGGGGAGGAGGCCGAGGAGTTTTCAAGCCTTCCAGTAAGATAATTGACTTACCTGAAAAAGGTACAAATCATCATCATCACCACCCACATTCTCATCATCATCACAGCAGCAGTGGAAGAAGTAAAGATTCCAGAATTCCAGTTGGCATTGCAGTAGCTTGGCAGCGACTCGTGACAACGTCATCTTCCAGTCCTGGAACCACTTCAACAATGACAACAAAAGCGGAAACGGGGAATAATAAAAACAAGATGAGTACCAATTCATCATCATCATCATCCTCGTCATCAAACCTTCTCAGCAAACATCCTTCCCGACCACCCTCTGCGAGCTCGTTAAAAAGTGCGTCAGCAGGAAGCAAAATGAATTCGTCTTCAAACCCATCGTCAAATGGCTACTCCTCAGCATCCAATCCAAATCTTGCCGGCGCAGGTGTCGGTGAAAGTGCCAGTGATATTTTATCTAGTAGACCAATGAGTGCTTGTGGAGGCGAAGGCATGCTTGGGAACAGTCCTCTTGGTGGGGGCGTGTCGTCCCCATTGTGCCCCAGTCCTGCTGCTAGTCCTGCTCTCAGTCGACCTTTGCCTTCTTCTTCTGTGCCGCCAAATATGGGCTATCCCACAGGGTCTTATCATAATCATCATCATCATCAGTATCCAACAAATCCTTATCATCCTCATCATCGACAAGGTGGGGGAATGTCTCCGTATCTGGAATATCCATACGGGACAGCACAAAGGTCCTTTGCAGTGCCGTCGCCTTTGACAAGTCCCCATCATCATCACCACCACCATTCTCATCCAAATCTGCTAGGAAATGGACATCCTTCCTTCTGGGGAATGGATCCACCTCCAGTGCCTCTTTTATCCCCAGGTAAGAAAACATTAAACAAAAGTAATTAGTAGGGAAAATACAAGTTGTAGTGAAAGTAAATAAGGAAATGAGGGGAAAGCAGACAAAGAAAACTGACATGGCTCACTTTGCATATAGGCCACCCGTCACATTTATTTATGTTACCTGTACATCATAATTTTTATGCCAAGTCATGTAAGAAATAAAAACGAAAATAGAACGTAAAAAATGTATGCGCCTAAGAGAGAGAAAAAACTCATCAATAAATAACAGGGCTATCATCATAATAAATTCTCTGTGGGAGGTGCTAAATTATTTTTTCTACTTTCCTCCTCGAGTGAAAGGGCAAAAGCGTAAACACTTTTTTAAACTAGTTAGAAAATATTGGCAAAAATGCAAATGAGCGAGAAATGTCTATTTTTATTAATGACATGTCATATTTTCCTTGTCATTGTGTTACGCGTAATATACGTAAGTATTGGTGGATGGCGTTTTATAAAAAATAACGAGCTGTTTTGTTGTTTGTTTGACAATGCATAATCCTCATCGCCATTCATACCTAATTTTTTCCTTACGAAATAAGAGACAATGAATGAATCGTTGAACTATTACGTTAAACTACTAACAACCGGATGGAAAGTTGGTAGTTTGTATATTAACATATTATTATTATTTATATTTAGACTACATTTATTTACTTTTGGATAGATATAGAACAACTGTAGTATTTCTGTATTTTCTTTTGTCCATTTTCATGTTTCCACTTGGTTTTTTACTACAATTTTTGATCTTTAGCATTTTGGCTGACCTGACGTGAAAATGTGTAGTGGTGGGGGCCATACATACAAAAGTTGTATAAATTATAGATGCCTTGCATTGGCTTTTACTCTATCTTGTACATGTTTCTTGTTTGTTCCTTTCCATAATAGTCCTGTTTAACCTACATACTACCTTGTAAATATACTTTACTTTGTTGGTTGTTGTTGTGTTGTGGCTGACTGGTTTCTGGTTTGTTGACTTGACTGGCTATATAGTAGCATGTCTGTTTGGTTTGCTTTTCCCTTTATGTCTGCTTAGCATCGTGAAAATTTCTTTATTTCTGGCATCTCTATTTATATACGAATGTGTGTTGTGTGTGTTTGTGGATCTGGTTGAATGGCTTGACTGGAAAAAAGTGTGTCATGTATGTCATGTCGTAGAAAACAAAACTAGAAAAGCAGTAATGTATATTATGTAGCAGCTTTTGGGCCAGCAACAAGACACGATAAATATAAATACACTGCTTAAACCAACAAAAATAAACATAATAATAACAAGCACAACAAAATAATGTGGCAACAACGTGAAAGAATGAAAGAGTATAGCTTAATATGGGAGGAAGGAGGAAGACAGTCATAAAGATAACAAAATTAGTAGCTAGAAGGTTTCTTTCCCTGTTCACCCATGTATGCTATTGTGCATCAGCCTGGCATACATTTTGCACCTTTCCTCAATAAATTAATAAATGAGTCTACAAAAAAATTAAATGCGCACTACTTTTTGATTGCATACTAAAAAACTTAATACACGAAACAATACAATTCGGAAGTACCAGGTATCTTTCGGGAGGAACTTCTGCGTAACGTGAGATAATTTCTTAAAGACGGTTTAATTTATCAATATTTTTAAAACTCTTTACTTTTTTATTTTCAGGTATTCCGACTAGTCCTGGAGGAGGAGTAGCCTCTTCAACAGACTATTTACAGCAACTCACCTCTCTGCATCATCATCAGCAGCAACAGATGCACCTCCATTCCTCTCAACAACATCCTCATCATCACCTCCACCAACAACATTTATTGGCAACCGCAGCAGCTAATAGACAACTATCCTCAGCATCTCCAATTCCTTCGCCATCTTCATCACCGTATGCGACCACAAGTCCCTATCTCCCATTTCTGTACCCTTCATCTCCTTCGCCAGCACAGGACTCACTGGCAACAGCAGTGGCGGCAGCAGCAGCAGCGATGAACAAGAGCCCTTATTATGACCACTACTTCCTCCAACAACAGCAAATGCTTCAACAAGGAGGTGCTAACAGCACCAGTACGAGTGGTACTGTTAATAGTTCATCATCTTCAAACAGCGGAGTTGCTAGTAATAACAGCACGAGTGGTGGTGGATTTGGTGACTTGTTGGCTAATAATAATAATAACAGCAGCAGTAGTAGTGGTGGTGGTGGTGGCGGCAGCAGCAGCAGCAGCCACAACAACACACATCGAGCAATTCCGATGCAGGTGGCTAGCAGGACGAACATTTCCCTGTTATCTCCTTCGCCTACAAGAGCCGGAGAGATCCGAACGCCAACTCCGACAACAAAATCATCATCAGCGGCAGCGACAACAGTGCCATCCACGACCAACGCTGCTGCTTGTGTATCAAGCTCTGGTGGTTTCTCAGCTTTCTCCGTAGCCACCAGCACGAGTAGCACCACCATGTCATCTACTGCGTCTCAAAATATTGTTGGCAGTAGCAGTCAGTCATCAGCGGGAGCTTCAGCTTGCTTGCAGCAGCAGCAGCATCCGCAGGAGTTTTCTACAAGTTCCCCAACACCATCCTTATTTCTTTTGCATCAGCAACAGCAGCATCCACATCTCTTTGCCAGCTCTGCAGCAGCCCTCAGTCCAAAAAGCTTGACGTCATCCACCCCCTCACCGGTGACCGTGCATGACTTTAATTCTGGACTGAACGTTATCATCAGCAGCAGCACTAGTAGTGCTAACCCGACAACAACTAACATGGCGGCTGCCACGAGAAAGTGTGCTACACCCAGCAGTCCTGTGTCATTGACGCCGACACGAGCGCTATTATCACCATTTCCGCCTGGCTCCCCATTTTGCCCGTCCCCGATTCCAAGTAACAACAACAACAACAATAACAATGGCAGTTACAAGGAACTACTTACTTGGAAGGAAGTGGATACCATGTCTGTTTCTAAAATTAAACCAATTCCAATAAATGGCCAAACAATGGAAGCTCACAGGAGTTGGGGACGTCATCCCAGTGGAGGTGGGTCGTTGACCACACCACCTCCCCTCTCCTCCCCGCTCTTGTCTATTGCACATCACAACAACATGAAAAATAACAACAAGGTACTCTGCGTGTCCACACCTTTGACATCACCCAGTGGTGGTGGTGGTAGTGGACAGAAGCACGACTTTAAAAGACTGGAAAGCTTGATTGAGCGGCGGGATAGTGAAAGTATTAGTCCGCTTGTTTTAATCCCGCAACACTCACCGGCAACTTCAACAACGTCGTCGGTAATGGATTTGGAAGACAATTTCCATTTTACCAGACCATCAACCGAAACATCCGGAGAGAAAGGAGCAACGTTGATACTAGAAGGCTCAGTTGAAACGTTTCGGGTTTCAGTCAAGCTGGAGAAAGCAGAGTGCGGGCATGAGCAGCGTAGCAACATCCTCTCCAGCGATGAAGATGAGTCATTCAAGGTTAAACCTACTGCGACCACTGAGATGATTAGGCACGAGCTGCTAGCCAATAAGGGAATTTGCATGATGAAATCTGAAGCTGCTGGTGACTGTGGTGAAAGCAAAGAGAAAGCAATGGTGAAAGTTGAATTGCTTTCTCCTGCCAAGAACAATGATCTTGTTGAGATTCCAATCAAATCCTGTGATGATGCCAACAATCAACATGGCGAACACGAAACACAAGCTATCAATAAAGCCGACGACGACGACAAAGATGATGCGACTTGTGAATCCAATGAAATTGTTGAAGGAACTGATGTACCTGAATCAACCTTACCTTTGTGTAGTAGGAGTAGTCCTAGTAGTAATAATAATAAGTATGATTATAGTTTTACTGATGACGATTACGACGCGGATAATAATAAAGATAATGTTATTAAAAGTCCAAATGACTATTCTTCTTCAAAAACTGGAAACAACTTTGTTGATGATAATCAAGTCCAGAAAAATGTTAACACTAAAGACATTAGTTTCACGTCAGGTTATTGCTCGTCACACGAAGAAAACAATGAGACAAAGAAAGAAGCTATTTTGCCGCCCGTCGTGAAACAAAAGAAAAGTAAAAAGGGGAAAGGTGAACAACAACATGAGCAGCCAGACAAAGTAAAAGGCCAGCCTTCACTCAAATTACTACCTTCTTTTAAAATCGGGAATAGTGTCTGGAAAATTATTGGAAAAACCGATAAAGAGCAAAAAGACCTTGAAATTGAGCAACAAAGACGCCACAGGGAAAATTAAAAAGAAAAGTACTAAGCAGGGTCAGGAGGAAGGTCAAATTTTTCCAAAGAAAAAGGAGGCGGGATTGTTTGGTCGTAGTAGTAGGAGTTGTGATTCAGATAAAAAGGCAAAGAAGGAGAAGGATGATAAGAAGAAGAGTTTTGATTTTGACGTGGAGAAAGCGGAGAAGAAGAAGAAAGTGAAAAGGTTGATTTTCGAGCAGGATGAGGTTGTTTTGAAAAAGGGTACCAATAAGGCTGTGAAGAAAAACAAGGTGGGCAAACAAGGTAATATTAGTAGTCAGCAGGGCTGGGCACCCTCCTCCATTCTCCCCAGTAATCCTCCGCCCCCGACGACCAACAGTACTTTGTATCAGCAACAATTTGTAAATAAGAGTGATAACTGTGGTAGTTACTTTGTGTCTTCAAAGAAGATGACAACCATTGGTGGAACAAGTGTCAGTGGTGATATTAGCAATAATAGTTTTACACTTAATAGTGGTATTAATAAAAATAATAATAATAATAATCCTGACCAGCAGCAACAAAAGCAGAGCAATGTCAGCCTTAATAGCAATCCTATTCATCATCATCAACAACCTTCAATGTCTGTAATGTCTCTTCAAAGTCCTACTCAGGTTACCTTTTTGATCACGTCTCCAGACAGAACAACCAGTAGTTGTGGCGCCACTAGTCCTTTGAGAATACCGGCATATATCCCGAGATCGGGTACAACGACCACATCTACTGCAGCAGTTGTTGAGGAACTTGTTGGGGAAAGTTGTTACAATGGACCAGCTACGCTAACCCTTCACCGTGACGTGGAAGCTGCGGTGTCTCCTCAACTATCCTCATATTATCCTCATCATCATCCACCTCCTCCGCCAGCAATTACTATTCAATATCACCACTCCGCACCAGCAACTCCATTGACAATGGAGGCAGCATCCCCAAATAGTTTGGATTTGTTGGCTACCGTAGCCCAGGAGTTTGGGAGTAGAGAGGATCTCGGTAAAAGACTATCCAATGATGGAGGGAGTAGTTGTAATGCGAGTAGCATTGGGGAAAGTCCACCAATGTCACCGCAAAAATCACCTGCTGCTTATCATCATCCTCCACAGCAACATCATAATAATAATCATTTTACGCTGCAGCAACACCAGCAGCAGCTGCCGCACTACAATAATAACAGTAGTAGTGTTACAGTACCTCCTCCTCCTCCTCAACTTCTGCCCATCCCCATACAAACTCAGAAGAAGAACGTGACTACCGTTGTTCCAGTACCTTTAACACCTGGCAAAAGGCCAAAGTCTCCTAAAAAGCAGACAAAATCAACAGCAAAGAACCCGGATCATAAAACCTCAAACAGTATTACATTACAGCAAACATCAAAGAAGTTGGCGAAAATGATGAAAGCCGGCAAGAAAGAGAAACGGACTGTTTCAGACTCTGCGGCATTTTACTTGCCACCTGTTGTTCTTCTAAAGATCCCACAAGTCCCAGGACTTTGTGCCTCCAAGAAGGTACCTGCTTCGAAGGATCCAACTAAAATAAACAGAGTGAAAGTTGAACCAAAACAAGCAAAGTCAATCAACAACAACAACAATAACAGCAAGGATGATAGTAAGCCTATTTTGCTAAAGTATAACAAGAAAGGTAATGACAAAAGTGGAGAAGATCATGATGCCAATAAAAAGATAAAGAAGCAGAAAAAGACAAATGAAGAGAAAGCGGAAAGGAAAGCTAAATTTTCAAAATCTCTTTTACTTTTGTCTCTGCCCACGTCTGACTTCCCAGATGAAAAGCAAGTCAAAAAGAAGAACAAACCCAAAAAGGAAAAGAAAAACAAAACGGAAGGCGGAGGAATAATCTCAGCGTCATCTTTATTGTTATCCCCATTGAATATTAGTAAAACAGCAACAATAACAACCATTTCTCCTTCAAAAGAGCAAACTTCTACTTGCTCCATGGCTTCTCCAACAAAAGAAAAGTCATCAAGCTTCTATAATCCTCCTGAAAGAATTTCCGCATTTGCCAAACAAGTAATTTCAAGAAGAAGCTCTGCAGCTGCGACAAGCCCTACAAAACCGCCAGTTAATATAACAGCAAGTTCTCCCTTGAAACAAAAATCTTCTTCTACTTCCGCTTTCTTTCCAATTCAACAACAACCAGTTCCAAATTCTCCACCAATTAAAATGCCACAATTAACTCCATTTGACGCTCTTTCTCCACTTGAACCGCCAACACCGACAACTCCTCCATACACACCAAATAATCCAACAGCAGCTTTACCAGCGTCAAATCCCACTCCTTTTTCCTCCTCCACCACAGTGCCAAAAATTGTTAATCCGTTGAGATTTTCCCCAACAACTTGCTTCAAAATTGGTAGCAGTAGTATCAGCAGTCATCCTCCGCCTCCACTTTTACTTCCCTCCGTTAATGGCAGCAAAGATAAGAAGGATTATTGTGATGATGATGATGATGATGATAATGCCAGAGACTTGTCTTTTCACGAACAGGTTAAGAAAAAGACTGATAGGAATAGTAGATCTCCAAGTAGAAGTAGTAAAAAAATTAGTTGTAAGAAAAAGAAAAGGAATAAAGATAAGAGACGGTTGATGATAGAGGTGGAGGAAGACGAGGAAATTAGTCGGAAGAAAAAGAAGAAGAAGAAAATACGTCTTAGCAGAGATGATAATGTTGATGATGAACAACCAAGCAAGAAAAAGCGTAAGAAAAGTGAGAGCTGTTTGTTTGGCGGGAGAAAAGTCCCCAAAATTACCGTTACGCATTCCACAATAACGGCTGGAGTACAAGATGCCAATAATTCTTCAACAACTTTAGCGTTTAGCCCGTTGACGCCACCACTAACGGCAAAGCTGTCTTCATCTTCTATGGAAGGGGATGATAATAAGCAACCTCGACAAAGTGCATTTGCTTGTTTACAAGTTCCAGGTACAGCAGGCTCTACCACTCCATCAGGATCCTCTCTGGCTTCTCGTGTATCTTCACCTGGAGGTACCATCAACGTGGACGACGAGGGGGAAACTGAGACAGAGAACGAGAATGACTTTAACAACGTCTGGGTGGCGGATCCCATGTTTGCCGTGTCGGCGATTAAATTGACAAACTTGTCCTCGGCAGGATCCAACCAGCCAACGGATGAGGATTCTGACAGTAGTCAAAAGAATATCAAAATTGGTGGGGACAATAAACCACCCAAACTTTCCCTTTGTATTAAACCGCAAGAAGCAGAAAGGATTTCCCCTGTACAACAACAGTCACATGACAGCCAAGAACGGTTTTTGGAAGTAAACTCACAACAACTCAAAGCTTTTGTCCATTTCAAACCGAAGCAGTTGACAACAAATAATAATAAAAAGGGACATGGTGGTGGTATTAAACCCTGTCTCAAGGTTGATCCAGTTTTGAAATCTCGGTCATTTGAAAAGGAGCAAGCACAAGAAGTTGTTGTTGTGGAAGATGACGATGAAGATTTCCAGTTGGATATGGAAGTGGCCAGCCTCACAACTCATAAGACTCAGAATGCCCCAAAGAAAGTGGGGAAAGCTGGCGGAGGGAGCAACAATACTACTACTACTACAGCAACAAGTTGCACTACTTCCGCTGCTCCTTCCACTACCACCACCATCACCACAAACAAGAAAAGGAAGCCTAGCATCAACAGGAATAGTTCGAGCTACTCAGTCAAGCAACACGGGCTTTCCACAAAGGAAATCATGACAAAAGTTTTCAGTCGTAAAGTTTCTCCCGACTTGAATGAAAGGAAGTCAAAAATGAAAAGAAGGAGGATATCCAATAGTTGTATTGCAGGAACAGAAATGGATGCGGATGATGAGGGCGGTGAGGAAGAGGAAGAAGAGTTACTGGATATTGGGGAACCTACACCCAAATTCAGCAGTAAATCATCTTATCATCATCATCACCATCATCATCATAGTCCACACATTTCGATGAGCGCTGCAGCAGCTGCGGTGGTTGTGAATCAATCCACCCCTGTGCCCGCCACCCCCGGTACATTATCATCATCTTCCCTGGCTTTACTCTCATCTTCTTCATCTTCACTCATGAAAAAACCAAAGAAACGATCAGCAAGATCATCCACAACGAGTAGTTGTGCTAGTACAAAAAGTACTAGTCGGGGTAATAGAGGACATGGCAGTGGTGCAGGTGCAAGTGCTTCTACTTCCTTGACATTGACTCGTGCTTCTACTTCCGCTGCTGCAAGCTCCACACAAGCAGCAGCACCTGGAGCCATTGATGAGACTCAAATGCCAGGGAAAGTTGAATTGGATTGTGTGACAGAGTTGGTGGATCAGATGAGAATCTTGACTGACATTCAAGGTCTCTTTTACACTGGAAGATTGAATGCTCTTCAGCCTCCGGATGTTTACGGTGTCACACTGGATAATGAACGAGGAGCTCCACCTCATCTCATCTTTTCTGCGGAAGAAGTCCTTGAGGTAAGCACAGCAGAGCAAAAGAAATGAAGGCTATAATAATATGTCATAGTATAAGCGCCTCTTAAACATGACATTATTCAATTTTAATAATAATTTTTGCTATTATCATGCTTTCTATAATGCCACATGCGTCGTAATATTCTGCGTCATTTTATTTGCTGGCGTTGGAAAAGGGGGAGTGTAAAAAAAGGGTAACCTCGTCACTTTGGTGGCAGCACTGTGACTGCGAAATATGTATGTATTTCCCTGTGTTCAAGTTCCCTTAATACCAATCCAAGGCCAGGCACGTGTGTTCATAAACACATTAAAGTGGATGACTGCTATGAATATATCGGTATATATCTTTTTGCTTTGTTTATTAATGATTTTCTCAGTTGGGAAATCTTTTACGTAAATCTGACTCTGACAAGGCAAGGTCAACTTTTCTCCAACAAGGAAAACTGTCTGAAGGTCATTTATTAAATAAAGGAAAATAAAAGGGAAAGAAAATATGGGAAATTTTCAAGTTAATAGACAATTCAATAAAATATAACATCATTATTGCTTGTCTTGTATCACATCTTGCTCAATACACAAAGTTAATAATATGTAAATATTATTGAATTGAGTTTAAATATGATTTATCTCTGATGATGAGGTATTATTTATTTTAAGTATTATTATCTTCACTCATTATGTCAATTTTTCAAGTAGCTTTTCTCAGTTTTGTTTGCAACCAAAAGTTTTATCTGTAATGTGTTATGACTGGATTCTAAACAATCCATAAAATGAAAGGCGTCAAAACTAAACCAAATTACATTTTTAAAAGGGTACTATTATTTAAACAATGCCATTTTGGAACCCTTTACAGACAGCATAACAACAAAAGATTGTAAAGATATACACAACAATAAGCAAAAATTCCAATATTGAATGCAATGTAGAATGTCGGAAACTCGCTTTATTGCATCATGTTGATCAAAACGTGACCTGGACCTAGACCTGATCCACTTAAAAAACATATTTAATACGCATACATAATAATATCATGTTTTCTTGATTAGTTTTAATACGTAATATCTTTTCATGCTGAGCACCTTTGAATTATCCATGCTACTAAAAGTACATTGCATATTTATTTTTGCTTGCTGGATTTTTTTTTTAATTTCACTTTCATTTATGCGTCAGCATCGTGTACTTAGTTTACTGTATATATTCTAGTGTTTTGAGGATCCATCTAGTATAGTCATCCAAAAGCATGTCAAATGAATTTATGAGTTGTTGTATCAGAAAAGCGCGATAAAATATTACATCTCATAACTCTCTCTCTGTTAACTATGCACACACAAATTTTTACATACAAGCTTTTCCCCATGATGATCATCATGAAAGGGAGAAACAAGTACTTGACTTTTTGACATGTCCTTCTCCCTTGTTGGGTTTTTGAATAAAAAGTAATGACATCTGCATAGGGCATAAAACCCACTTGGAAAAAGAAGCAGCAGAAGAACAAGATCTTGCCATCTTCTTTTGTTTCTTCTTCTTTCTTTTTCCTTACCTCATGCCGACTACGTTTCTTTTGAGTCGAGTATAAAAATATATGGATGTACATATTTGAACGTGTTCTCCTTTTTTCCAGAAATCCTAATAAACACTTGTGTGTGATGGTAATGAGATAAAAGAATAGACAGAAAGTATTCCATATTGAACGAGAGAAAAAAAATAAAATTTACGAGGAAGCCGATGATCCAAATCAAACACAAATTGTCTGGTAATGCTATATACATTTCATCATAATCATGTCAGAAAGTCAGAAAAAAACATGCATAATATGTAATCAAATCAGATCATCTTACAAAACGCCTATTTTTTTGCAACAGTGCAACGTGCCTTATAACTTTTCTCTCTGCAGAAAAACAGACATGATGGCAAATAAATTATCTGCGAAAGAAATCAGTCTAAAATAAAATCTCTCGCATCCTTCATTTTCCGCTCTATTTCTCATGGCCAAAACCACTTTAGTATTTCTTATTTGTCTGTCTGTCCTGCTGAAAGACCGATTTAAATAGATTACTGCTACGCAAATGAAAGTGGAACATTTCAATAATATTTTCTTGTTATGGATATTTGGCTAGATTCTACAGACTGATTTGGATTATGATTCTAGGAAAAAAGTAGGTTGGTTGACTCGCTTGCTCACTTCTCTTCCAAACCTTGTAGCTTAAGGATAAGCACATTACTACAAGCACATGTGCTTGGATGCGAGAGAATAGCTGCTAAACATTTGACTTTATTGTATTTAGAAAAAAATGGTGTATAAGCCATGTGTTCTCTGGGTATTTTCTTCTTTTTTCCCCCGCATCTCACACGCATCCTTATTGAATTAGATCTACCAATTAGTTTTTTTTATCATAGAAAATATTTTATCTTTTCTTTTAGTGAGCCCTATAAGCCTACACTAATTTATTATGTTTAAATACCCACTTTGTACTCTTCGCCTGTCATTCTCCTTTTCTCTCATTTAATTTAAGATGTGTACAAGCAAAAAGGGTCGCTCTCTCTCTCACCATTTCCCTTTGTTTCTGTGTAACTTCCTCCTTCTATCGAAATAATAATCTTGATCCCCTCCTATTTTACATGTTTATTATGCATGATACCGGCTTTTTTTTCTTTTTTTTACAACGAAAAGGAAGACTGACTGAGACGCTTGCAAGATCTCCATAACATGTAGTTTTGATGTTGGTGGTGGTGCAGTGGTGCGGTGTAGTAATAAAAATCCTATTACACGCACATCATAATGTAACATTATGTGTATCACCTTTTCATTTTTATAATTGGTGGAGGTGGAAGTATGGATGTAGATTCTCAAGTTGAAGGAGAGAGTGAATGCAAAAGCCTCTTTATTGTAATCAGCAGGAGCAGCATACAAGGTAATAAAAAAATGTGAAAAGAGGAGAGCAGAAGACAGACAGAAGCTATTTTTTTTATGATTACTTTATATTCTCGTCGAAAAATGTTGCATAACATTTTTATGTTGTTGTAGTATGCATGTGAGAGTAGTAGTCCTGTTGTACACACAAGAAATATTTTTTTTACAAGTAGTTCAATTCAATTCAAAGTAGTAAGCCATCATAATAAATATAATAGGTATGTTTTTTTGGTATAGTCATTAGGTATTCCGCTAACATAGCTTTTTTGTAATGTAGGTATGTATGATGATGATATTCCATGTTCCATCATCAATCCTTCAAAATATTATTACTACTTTACTCTCTCTCTATGCTCTGCTCTTTTTCAAAACTATCACTTCTTTTGAAAAGAACATCAAAAGTCGCTCGTAATTGTATCCGTTTAACTCAAGTAGGTAATTTCAAAGTTTTTTTTGAAAAGTGTTCCCAGCAGAATTTTATGAGTTGGTTTTTTTGCTTGTATGCTGGTGGTACTACTGTTGTTGTGATATGGCGTGAAAATGCATGGATCCCTATTAATTTTTTTTTTCTGGCAAATGGGTGCTCTTCTAAAAAAACTATTCCACTTGAAATTCTCATTCTGTTTGAAATTTATATGCAGAATAATATGTGGTTGTGGTGGTACGTACATACCCAAGTATTGTAAGGTATGCTCACATGTGGCAAAATTTTACACGCATTTTTACACACTTTTAAAAAGCTTTTTTTATTATTGACATGATGAGAATTTTTAAGGAGCAGGGAGCACTTTTGATTGTTTTTTTGTGTGTGTGTGTGTAATAAAATTGAACCTGTTTTAATTTATGTATTTTACAATTTACGTAATAGTTTAAATTGAAGAATAGTAGAGAAATAGAGAGAGAGATGCAATAATTATTTAGCATTGCCGCGCGGCTTTTTTTCACTTTTTCCTTTTAGGAAAATTGATTGAGTTGAATGGAGAAAAGAATGAAAGTGGTGGCAATTTGCAATAAAAATTTGGAGTGAATAGCTCATTGAGCATTTTCTACTGCTTTTTCTCCCTCTTCTTCCATTATAGCTATCTTATTGTTATTTTGCTCATTAATCAGTCCAACATTCCACAATCAAGGTGATTATCGTTTGTTTTTATCGGCGTTTTTTGAGCATCATGCATCCGTCACAAAATTAAAGTAGTATTTATACATTTTCTACGTACCTTGAAACATCAAAAGTGTAAGATCAATCCCCATTAAAAATGTTTAAATGTTTTTAATGCTCATAGTTTCCTTCCAGTTAGTTCTTCCGTCGTCGTCGTTTTTTTGATGACATCTTGAGAATGCTCCTGTGCCTATTATTTTATTTAATGGCCAGGTAAACTAGTGGAATTAATTTTTTTTCAACGTGTTCACCTTCATGAATGTGATGACGATGGATGATAAGCATTTTTTTGCGTTGCATGTCACTCCATAAATTGTTTTCGTCATCCAACTAACTAAACTAAGTGACATGATGGACGGTCAGACAGACTCTGGGAGAAAAAAAAAGATTAAAACACATTGGGTGGCCGGTGGGCTTTCACTATCATCCTAATGTGAATCCAATGCGTAATAAATTGTGTAATAAAAAAATAAATGTGTGTTGAATACACATATCATCATCAGCATTGCATATTTTTTACGTTTTACAGTAAAACAAGCTACACAAAGGATCTGTCTGTTTAAAAAATAAATAAAGAGTTGTTGTTGATGTTGATGTTGTTTACATGTTTCACATGCCCGCCGTCCTCATTGTCATGTGCATACACTCTTGAATTCTGCTGAATCGGGTATGTTTTTGGGGGCGAAATAAAAAGGGATAAGAAGCAAAAGGTCAATAAAATACATGACATGTGTTCTCTTGACAGATCTAGAGAGCTCTCCTCTCTCTGTGGTGGTTTTTGTGGGGAGATAGACGTCTGCCGCAGAGTTTTTTTCTCACAGGGTCGCCTTTTTGTGCTTTGACATTGAAATCCTTTTTATCCAACTCACTCGTGCATTGCCGACGAAATGGATGGTTGAGAATCGCGTGCACAAGACAAGAGTATAAAGAGTACAAAAAATAAATACATAAATAAAATTATCGTAGGCAGGGAGTCGAGAAGTTCAAGATGGGTTTCAACTTTGTTGCAGTGCTTGTCTGAAAAGTTTATAACATGGCGATGTTGTGTGGGGTTGTTCTGTAGCCTTGACTTTTGGAATGTTGGGTACGTTGAGTCAAGAAACGGATACATTAGCTTTGTCTTTTGGGATTATTACTAGTGTTTAGTTGCGGCTTATGGTGGGATTATTACGGTGGAATAAGTGAAAATTATTGGGGCAATGTGCGAATAGCACGTGTCAAGTAACGTGAAAAGATAATCAAATAATAATAAATATGATTAACACGCTTGCTTGCCTTTTTGACTTGTAATTTGATAATCATCATTTGCTCATTAAAATATGTAATTTTCTGTCCAATTTATTTTAGAAATGTTTACGGGAAAAGAAGCCACAACCCGAAGTGCTCTGCTCGGGTCTCCGAATCTGTGCCTACTGGTCACCACAATACAGCGGTTTATATCCTGGTCGCGTGTCTTCCGACTTTAGTCCCAAGTTTGATCCTGAACAGGATCTCATCCCTATCGAGTTTGACGATGGGGACACTGGCATGATCAAACTAAAGGAAATTCGATTATTGTCTGTGAACCATCCAGTTCGCGGTAAGAGAAAGATAAGTTTTTTTTCTAAATTAAAACCAAAGAGTTCAAAGGGATGAATTGAAAAATGGATATTTTGGAATTTGGTTTGAAAAAGAATACGACCCCAATCCACTGCTGACGTTGGAAAAGAAACATAGAAAAAGACGTCACTCTTCGGCCACAGGTACGTCGGGCGGTTGCACAGGCGATCATGATGAACCCGACTGCGGTGAGCCGTATTGTGCCAAAATGGGAAAGTTGGATGATGAGGACGATGATGGAGATGCGGAAGATGATGAGGATGAGGGTGGTGGTAGTGGCCGCGCTGGAGGCAGTGGTGGTGGTGGTGGTCTACGTTATCATTCATCTTCCAAAATGCTCTACTGGACATGGTCAGGCTTGGGCTATAAAACACCGAAAAGTAAAAAGAACAGAAACAAAGAGTTCTTTCATGGGGTTCAACGTGGAAATGAGGTTATCAACGTGGGTGATGCTGCCCTTTTCATTTCCACAGGAAACGAACGACCTTTTATTGGTAAGTAGATTATACTAAAAGGGATAGCAAAATAGGTGGTAATGAAAACAACCTCTTTTGTTCCAATTTTCATTGCTTATTTGATTTTGAATCTCTCCCTTTTTTGCGTAGGCCGAGTGGAACGATTTTGGGAAATAAAAGGCAAGAAAATGGTGAATGTCCGGTGGTTTTATCACCCGGAAGAAGTCAAGGCTTCTGCAAAACGACTCAGCAATCTAAAATATCCTGTAAGTTTTTTTTTGAACCCTTCTCCATGTAAATTATTACAACAACCAACTTTTTATTTTTATCCATTTATTTATTTATTTGATTCATTTATTCTGTTTTCGTTACAGGGCGCTCTCTTTGAATCCCCACACATTGACGAGAATGATGTACAAACGATCGCCAAAAAATGCGACGTTCTTCCCTTTACCGAATTCAAGCAGCGCCTCTCTGGCACTTCCGGTGGATCTCTGAGAGTGGCCAAGTTGTCCATGAAGTCAACCTCCAAACCAAGGGACATGTACTACGTGGCCGGATTCTATGACCCGTACACTTACAACTTGACATTAAAGGATCTTAAGTAAAATACAACACACGACATACTTCCCCAACACAAAAAAAAACTTCATTGTAAAACAAATATACTTTCATCTTGTAACTTTCATCAACCAACCAAAAGAAAATACCGATCGAGCGTGATTAATTTTTAATCGAAAACATAAATCATAATAATAATGCTGAACCGGTTATGTTTTTCCTGATTAGTTAACTGACTTGACTGAGTTTTGTATATAAATTTTACAACTTTTGTGCTAAAAATGAAACGAGATATATAATTTGTTTCTTTCTTTTCCTTCCATTTTTTAATGACGCGCACGTAAAGAAATCATTCGAGTTGTTTTTTTGTCGTACCAATTATTATTATCAGGGAACTTGCTTTTTAATTGAATAATTAATTGCTAATGATAAATTAGTAAAATAAGTTCTTTCAAGAAGACAAAAAAAAATCTTTCTCTTTTTAAAAGTAAAAATATAACAACAAACGGAACAATAATGAAAAATGTTTGTACATTATTTACATTATCAAACTTGACTACCTACACATTAAAAAACTACATATATGGTAATAAGTATTATAAATATTGAATTATTGTTACAATATATTATAGAACCAATTGTGAGAAAATGTATAGCAAAACGTTTTTCATATAGAGCCTGACTGGTAAATTTGACAAAAAAGATTATTAATTACAATAAATTAGTAGTTTTCCGGTGAAAAAAGAGGATATTACTAGATTTACATACACTTAATTTTAAGGTAATTAATATACCAACTTTATTTAATTTTTTTCTGTATTAGTTTTTTAACGTGTCAACAGGATACATACATAAATATTACACAGAGACAGAATGGTTATAAAACGGCACTCTACTCTCTACTTACTTGGTATACACGACATTTTTTAACAGAAA
>JAITYZ010002631.1:0-20631 GCA_027744595.1 Paronellides praefectus
TATAATTGATTAAATGCAATTTTGTTTTGAATGCCTACAAGCAATTAAGCAGGTGGTGGTAAAGCATCATGCAGACATGTATATGTCATCTGGAGATTAATCTGCAGACATCCTAATCCATTTATAATCTCTACTTTAATTTAATTTGATAAGAAGCATCATTAGCATAATTATCCAGATATTTTTCTGATTTGTACTATTTTACACGAGATAAAAGTTGCAAACAAATGACAAATGCATGCCTCATGCCTGCAACGCATTCCTATATAGGTATATATATTATGCTTCATGTTCATATACAGTTTAAAACTGTATGTGATCGCAATACAGAATTAGAAATGACATCACCCTCACTGCTTACTGCAACTTCCACCGCTGCTGCTGAACAATCATTAGCACTGTTTTATTGTTGGGCATTCAATTTAATGAGCAATTCGTACGATAGTTTTGGTAAATTTATGTTGTGCAAAATGAAATATGCTGTTTGACTTTATTAGTTTCAGTTTAAAAAATGTTTTGGGGACATTTAAAAAATCTGGTTTGTCTGGTTTTCTTTTGCGCTTGTCAACAGATCAAGTAGGTACCTTGGAGCATAAAAATAGCTCTCTATAAATTCCAATTTGATTTCGCATAGATAAACTGGCACATTAGGTAACATACATAGCACAGGACCTGAGGAGGAGAGGTGACTTCCAATAAATGCCTATGTATCCTTTAAATAACTAAACCATAAACAACCAACTTGCCATTCATTGCACACTTTTGGCAGGGCACACGTGTATGTATCTTCCACCAGAGCCATCAATTGACTAGTGACATAACAAGAAGAACATTTATATTTGTACTTTTATTGCCGCTGTCAAACTGTTAATGAACCAGTTTTTCCCTCAAATCAAAAAATAATGCTTGGTTTTCTTGAATGAATCAACAATAAAAATCAAATTAAATATTCTGTTTACGCGACCAAGTAAAATGCTGAACTGAAAACAAGTACAAAAAAGGTAGAAAAGTTGACTGATTGAGACAAGTAACTTTTCTGCATAAATAAAAATATCAAAAAATACAAAGTTGCTGATTTGGTAGACTAGTTGTTAAAAGCCGTAGACAGCACAGGACAATGTCATGATATTTTTTTTGACGTTTTTGAGATCTTATCCATTTACTTTTTTATTGGAATGTTTGAAAATTTTCCAAAATAAATGTATTTTATTTGATAGCTAAAAACCATTTTTGTCCGACCACCGCCGCGAATATTAATTAAGGCTCTTGTAAACATTTCAAGGTTATCCTAATGTCATCTCCATGTCGTCATCTTCATTTCATCAAAAATCAATTTCAAGTCACGATCACACATATAAAATGATAGTGGATATTGTCGACCAATTTGTAATTCAATATACTTGATATATCACAAGCAACAACATCAAATTTTATTTAAAATAATTTATATAAATACTTAAAATGTACATACATATCCATATATGCACTGCTGTTATGTGACTGTTATTTGATGTATGTACCATTAAAGGACTGTTAATATCATTATAATTTTATTTACCACGTACGTATCATCAATTTTGTCGCAAATTGTTTTCAAAGATATAAATTAATACTTCCATAAACATCATCCAACAGCAGCTTGTAATATGCAATCCTTTCATTTGATATTATATGTACCTATTTACCATAATGACAAGTGGCAATACAGGAGATAAACCACTCTTCCTCATCTTCATGTCCGTCATATACTCGTCCATCCATACGCAATGGAAAATGTCTGGTCTCTCTCTGCTCAATAAAAGTAAAACCCGTAATTATTATGAATTTAATTTATTATGATAATCGTAATTGGAGTGACCATATGTACAAGATCTTCAATATCAATTATTATTCATTCCAGCTGACTTTTAACCAGAAATGTGACGAGTGTGATGGAAATTTCCCAAAATATTTTAGCTCCAACAAAAAAACAACATGTTGTTTGATTAGCTCTTTCTTTAAATCCAAGTTAAATAGAAAGTTAATGTACCCGTACTCATAATATTATGTTATAATATCATTCATATGGCATTTTACAGCATTTTATATACATACTTTAAAATTAATACGGGTCTGGTCTACAATGCAGACTATGCATGGTCATTATTTATATGGGATGATATATGATTTGATGTGATGTTATTTTATTTCTGTCATTTCAATCAGCTACTGTGAGTGATGCATCCCATTACATCCTCAGCCCCATTCAACTCAACTCACATTCTTATTCATACCGTCTTAATCACCGATAAAATCATTAAAATCTCGTCAAGTCTGCAAATGAAAACATTATACATCTTTTGTTAGTCCAATTTAGCCAATCACTTTAATTTTACTTTGTTCAATACAGAAGATCAAAAGTTAAATAATATGAAGAAGATTAACACGTTGAATGGATAACAATAACATATAAAACACTACTGTTTTAGTTGAGTTCACTCAAAAACTTTCGTTATCATATCTTTTTTTTATTCGTTGAACCACAGCTTGCTATAATATAGTGGTTTGCTGGCATCTTGAATTGCACTTCATTAAAACTGTTACACATTCACCATCACTTTGTCAAGACTTCTCGGCGGCACTACTACTGGAATCACAACCAGCAGAACACATAGGTAACCAAACAGTAGCTCATATGGTTTTTTTCTCATTTGAGAAATGGTGTAGATATTTTGTATTACTAAAATTACTAATTTGTTTATTGTTTAAGTTAATTTTACTACTGTATAATAATACCATGTATAAAAAAAGCTGTTTTGTTTACACATAGTAGCCTACTGCAAAATATGGACACTGACAGTGGAGGCACGCTGAAAGAAAATAACACAGGCTACAGCAATAATGTAAAGTTTTCCTACGACAATCATGTCAATTTTGTAACTTCACCTCCATCCGGGGAGCAAAACAATCAACCTCATACACATCAACAATACGCTTACAATGACAAGCCAAATCATAACAATATGGACCAGCTTGTTTACGTTGAACAATTGCCTAGTCAAATCATCAATACACAAAATCAAAATGATGATCAGTCAATCATCGAGGATTCCAGTGGGAATTCCATTTCCCCATCAGATCCCTCTCGACACATGTGCACATATTCACCGAATACCTGTACCCGAACTTATTCCACTCTGGGGAATTTAAAAACACACGGAAGGGTACATACCGGGGAGAGGGCTTATCTGTGTAGGGTGTGTGGTAAGAGGTTTGCGAGCTCCAGCAGCTTGAGAGGTCACCTTGCGAGAAAACATGGTCATTTTGAAAGTCGTGTCAATGAGCATATGAACAAGGAACAAACCAAAGACAATTTAAGCGGCGAGGGTGAAGAGGATACTACTGGAGTGGAGTCAACGGAAGCTACAACAAGTACTCCAACATTACAAGTTCCAGTAATCCCTCCACCACCTCCTCCAACAACGAATGAATTCTCGTTTGTACCCAGTCGTCCTCCTTCCACAGAGACAATCCTACCATCTTCAAATGCTACGTTAACATCTGGAGGAAATAATCCCTCCACCACCTCCTCCAACAACGAATGAATTCTCGTTTGTACCCAGTCGTCCTCCTTCCACAGAGACAATCCTACCATCTTCAAATGCTACGTTAACATCTGGAGGAACCGTGATTCCTGCCATGCCTGGAATAATATCTGCCACAGATATCAAACCAAACCGAGTTATACTTCCATCCTCCTCTTCGTCACCATCTTCAACGTCAGTTGAAGATATACAGAATTTCAATGCCTTGGGGGGCTATGCATTGATTCCACTTACCAAAAATCAAATGGAGCTCCTGAACAACAAAGTGATGACATTGGATGAGCTTATCAAAGACAGCAGTAATAATAACAACACCAGCAACGACATTAACAACAGCTCCTCCAATGTGGCAGGACCAAGCACTGCATATTCTTCTTTGGAACCTGCTCCAGATTCCTCCACACAAAATGCTTATTTAGATCCCAACGAAATCTACGAGCTAGAGCAAATGCTTAACATGACCGTGACAAATAATTCTGCCAGCTTCACTGGTAATTTGGCCAATTCCTCGTGGGCAAGCTTAAACATCAACGAAAACTTTGGAGGCGCACCAAGTTCCTTAAACAGTCAGAATGATCAACAGTTATATCCAGGACTCGCAGTAGACCCTCCTCCACCTCAAAGTACCTCGGCTTCTCACGGTACGTTACAATCAATTCAACCAGTTTCCAGTAGCAAGGATGACACCAGTAGAAACGCCACCACTCAACAAAATGCAGCTCAAAAATCCTCCACACCATCAGCCTGTTGCTCAGCTAACAAAAGTGCCAAGTCCCCATATGAAGGGCACACCACCAGAACAATTTTATGTGCATGTAGAAAATGTAATCATTCAACTCCAAGTGGAATGGTTTTAGGAGGAAGTGGTCACCAAAATGCCCGTGGAGAGACGTTATCCTCATCTCCACCCATCAATAAGCGAGGATGCTGTGTCGTAGTGTGCCTTAAAACATTGGACAAATTGAAGAGATACATGTGCCGAAAGAATGCAAATAATGGAGGTTGTGGACCAAGTGTAGTCAGTAAGGAGGAGAACGACAATGATGATTGCTGCTCAAGTGATGCAAATGGTACTAGTTGTTGTTCATAAGAAATATTATTTATTTAATATTAATTTAAAATTAATATTATGCTGTTTTACAATACAACATCGTGAAATGATTATTTGTGACAATGATTGTAAGTCTGACAGAGAATTCTGATTGTAAGCAATAAAAGCTTCATAAGTTATGAATCATAACTAAGAAAAGTTTTTGATTTTGCACTTTTTTATTCTTATGCATAAACAAAGATCCAATGTGTTTCCTATAGAACCTGCCCCCTTGGAATGTGCAAAACATTAATTGTATTTAGTAGACCCTAAATACAATTCCGCCAGCTTGCTTTTACTTGACCTTGGTGCAGGCACATCAACTCCAGGATTGGTATTGAAAAAGTTATTTGGTTTAAGGGTAAACCCAGTACTCCTGTAAAAATGGCAATAAGCATTTTATAATTTGATCTTATTATATTTTACATAATGGTCGAAATAAAAAATTACATACTCGATTGGCATAACAGGAAAATCTTCCACTCGAGGAATATGTGTTACTCCAAAAGAGTGCCAGACGACAATGTCCTCATTCTCAACATTTTCATTTTCCTCCACCCATTTATCAATACCGTCACCTCCTTTACTTTGGTTTATGTAGTGGCCTCCAGCAAATAATTGATCATCCTTGTGTCTTGTCACCCTGCAAGTAACATTGTGGCATTAAATTGAAATTTTTTCAAAACACTTTATTTTCTACCGTAAATAATAAATTTTAGTTGGCCTACCATATAGAATGGGTTGCAAATCCAGCTCTCTTTCTTATCCAACTTCCAGGCCCAGACAACAAACTGGGGAAAGCTGCTCCACTCGGTATCAATTTCCAGCCAACCGGCTTACCAGTGAATGGGTGAATAGAAGAAGGATTGGAAATTCTCCAGGTTCTGTTGGTTAGCGCCTGAACGTCTGTTACAGACGCTTTGCTACTACTCAGGGGAATTTCCATCATGGTGAACCCTTGTCCAAATGGATTCTCTGAGGATCCAAAACCTTGCTCCAGGGCCTTGACATCACTCACTGACAGGGAATTTTTAAGTCCATCCACCATTGGATCCAATCGCATGCAAAATATGTGCTGATGGTATTGCGCATTAATATTGGGGAAAATAATGGTGCCATGTCCCCTTGTATCAGCCCCATCTGCAATTAGGTTTGTGCTCAACTCCCCGGTAGCTTTTACCTCAAATCCGATAGTACCATCTTGATTGAAGTACCAGTAGAAAGCATATTCATAATTCACCACAGTAGCGATAAAACTCAAAACAAGTCGCCTGGCTCGACTCATTACAGCTTTTCCTGTCCGATATTCGGTATGCTTTTGGAGCAAACCCACGTCCTCTTCGTGGAGACATACTGCATTTTTAATGAGCACTGGCTCCCCTTCGTGATTGTTAAGTATTCCATCAAAATATTTTATGGTGCCAAGACAGTCGCACCCAAGTGCCAAGGAATTCGCACAAAAGCCTAATCCATAGTCTCCCAGATCGTATGCCTAAAAAGCAGAGACACAAATCCCACACATATTGAGAGGAAAATGATAATACTTACGTTAATTGTCCAGCCATATAATTAACGAAAAACACTTTACAATGCAATATTAAGTGTTTAATTACAAGTTGTAGTTGAAGTTGTGAGAAAAGTAATGAAAAATGAAAGAATGAAATTCAGGTTTGCGTGACAAATGTTAATCATACTAAAAAAAAGTATTGCCGCTTACACATTTTCGATGGTATGGCGGCCTGGGATCACCGTACGGCACAACCATTTCACTTAACGATATCCGATAAAACAGTGGACGTATTTTGCTACCGTCATCGTACCGAATGTTGTGGAGTACTAAACCTTCACGGTAGTTAAAACTGAATTTTTGAAAAGAAAATGAATAAATTAGTGAATTTCTACTCCATTATTTTGGAATGTGTGTTCCTCCTTCTCTCTCTGCATTTCTATTAAATTAGTAAAGAATGCATACGAATGAATGTTGTTTACCTCACTCGAATTCTGTACTTTTGCCAGAGAATTTCATTCCCATTTATGGAAAAGCTGGGACCTTCAGGTTGTATCACTTCAAGAAGCTTTACATCCTTGCGAAGGGATTCAGGGGGGAGGAGATCGGGGTCATAGTTATTGGGAGTAGACGGAATGTTAAGTAGTTCATTTGATACAGCTTTGAAATCTGTGTGACAAGGAAGGTCTTCGATGGAGATAACTTCCCCGCTTATGATGTCCACAACTAAAACGCCAAAAACGAAAATATGAACCTGACAGCCGTAACTGCTTCACTGCAGATATATGCGCTGTGTGTTAGAATGCGTGGTTGCTACTCATTGGACGTTGCGTTGTAATGATTATGTAGGTAAATTCAAGGAGTATGAAATGAAACTCGGTATCATTGGAATCTCTATATATCAGAGAAGCTTTTATATAAAAGCTTCATTTCATATTCCTTGGGTAGATTGTAATGTCAAAGCGTTCCGCTACTAACCAACAACGAAAGGTAGTGGATGAGCATAATGATTGTCGCCCTCAAAGTTCCGAGTGTACATGAATAATTGAACCACCCGACGATTCTCGAATTCCGGTTCCCCATTATAGCCCACTGACCTGCACAAATAAAACGTATTCTTTCAAAAACAACAAGTGTATGCTCCCATCATAATATGCATAATACTTTCATAAACATACCAAGGATCTGCAGTGACCAAATCCATATTTTCAAGCCCCAACTTTTTACATCTTTCCTGTACCTCTGAGGATTCCCTCACAATTCGCTCTGATTCCAAGCAATCTTCCGGCGACAAAGTTGGTTGTAAGCCGGGAGGCATTTTCTCAAAACGCTCTACCACCCTATCTGTCAAATTAACTAGCACCTCGTACACAGTTCCAGATAACTTTTCAATCAAAGTAACAAATGCCTTTCTCGGGATTCCCGCATTTGCCAGGGCTTCCTCATCTTCAAGCAGGAGTAAAGGTGCGAGTTGACTTTTGGGTGGTTCCTGGAGTAAAATGGAATTGAATATCCAACCATGGGCGCTTTGATGATTTTCTCGTATGATACCAGATGCAGCCGAAATTTCCTCGGATGTTAAAGGATCCAATGGATGAAGGGCCATGATGATGCAGAAAATATGTGATACTATCTCGTGCTCCCTGTAGTCTGTCTCTACTATATCCTGGAGCTATGAAATTTTATCCTGGAACAATCAATGAACAAAGTATTATGCCTGATTTTACTATTAGGGTTGAAGGAACCAATGAGTGTCTCATTTATTTGACTTTTGACAGTTATGAAATTGACTGTCGATGTCAACTTGCCATTTAGCGAAAATTGCTTTTATAAGAAAATGACAAACATGTGCATAGCCTAGAAAGACTTATTCACGACTCCTAATCCAAGAAAGGGAATTTCAAGCGACAACCACTGTCAAAAATTGTCAAATGTTGGAGATTACGTATGACAGTTAACATACATGAAATTTTAGATTAGTTGGGCTTAAAAATGAGACCTTTTGCTCCTACTTGACTCGGTTCCTTTTTCTATTCCAAGAATTGGATATTGACACTTACCAAAACTCTTACAAATTCCACAGCTATCACCAAATGCCAGATGCAGATAAAATAGCAGAGATCCCCAAAATAAGTTATCAACCTAACCTCGTACAGCGTACCTACTCTCTCGTTTGCGATGTGGTCTCAACCAAGCACAAGTTGAAACTATATTCATCCAGCAGAGCCCAGTTTAAAACCATCAAAAATATCAAGAAAATGTTTATAAAATGCAAAAGGTTTTTTGTGTTCCTTTTGCTGTTGCTATCTGTGTAGAACACTCCTCCAAATATTAAATAGTCAATGTAGTAGTGGTCATTAAGAAGAGAGCTCTTTAATTATGCGCGTGTGTGTATGGGAATGGGATATTGTGACTGACGAACAGACTGACTACTACATACTTACTTTTAACCCTAAAACTACTATAGTTTTCATATTTGAGTAAACGAGATATAAACACGAGGTATATGTGGTTTTATGGGTAGTGAAAGAGAAAACATTCTATTCATTATAGATAATTTCTGGATTTATTCATGAGTTGATGACATAAAACCTTAACCAAGTTGTTGTCTTCAAAAATGTTGCGTTGTTGAGCTGGAGAATATAATGGCCTTTTCATAAGTACTATTTACACACAGCATAGGTGTATGTACATTATACAAATAGACTTGATCATAAAATGAGCAACTTGAAACAAAACAGAACTACTTCCACTTTAGTATGCCGATATGTTATGCATAAAGGCAAAAGTAAAGGTTTGTTATGCATGTGTTTAGATAATTATAGAATAGACAATAGAAGACTGTGTGCTATAAGCGGTTTCAACTTCTAACCAAAAAAGCCACTATTATTATTATTCTTGTCTGTCATTTTTATTAGCACAATACAATCCTTTTTATTTGCTCCTTCATTATTTCATAAAATACAAGTCACGCAACTGGAAAGTTATAATATTATC
This sequence comes from Paronellides praefectus, assembly GCA_027744595.1. Taxonomy (NCBI): domain Eukaryota; kingdom Metazoa; phylum Arthropoda; class Collembola; order Entomobryomorpha; family Paronellidae; genus Paronellides; species Paronellides praefectus. Next base: position 9,179 of record JAITYZ010002631.1, read on the forward strand.
ATGCCATTTCATTATTGTGGTGTAGTATTTAGTCCTTCTGTCGGTATTGGTCGTTCTATGCCTGATTGTATCTCTGTGGATTTTTTTATGGAGATGGGATGAGTTTTGTAGATTTATTCAATTCACTTTCTGTGATATTCTGTGCTAACGTCACAAGACGTTAAGTGTACAAAAAGCATGCTATTTAGGTAACTTTACAGTAGAAAAACAAGAATCATGGTGAATTTTAAACTGGAAAAATTCTTAAATGAAAGAGGTGTGGCTTTTCAATTGATTTAACCAAGGGTATAAAAAATATGCTCATCGTATCATAATAAAAAATGGCATGTGATAATTTGGAACAATGGACAAGAACTGGTTGACCTTGTAACATGCGATGGATATCATGAAAGTAGAAAGCAAACGCTTATTCACTCGAATTTTGTTCAAATCGAGGTTAAATCCATGTTTATGTTCGAGTCTATATTTTGTAAACATTTCTAACAATCCCATTGGGGAATATGAAGTGAAAACTATACGCATATTTTAATAAGATCCGAAATATTTAATTGATTTTTAATGAGATAAACCTGGCAATTGAAATAAATCAAATGGTTGTTTGGCACGATTGATTTCGGTAATAATCAGTCTAAAAGTAAGCGTCTCAAAAAGTTTTGATGTATTCTTTTGTAGTTGTTTGATTGAGACAAACCACAGCAGACCAGACTTTATGTTGGGATTTCCTTTCTGACATCATGACCACTTGATAAATATTATTTTTATGCCACCTTTTTGTCAATGCCCTGTTCACTACTCACAACTCACTATCATTGTTGTCAATATTAATTCAGTCGTTCATTTCCCTTGTTTTTAGGTCTGTTTGATATGTCCTACTATTCTCTTCTCTTACTTTATCACAATCACAAATAAATATCAAATCATTCAATTTCAAACTATCTAAACTTGATAATAATAATTGGTTTACATTTACATTACATTGAGTCTTCATAATGCTTAAATGCATTTAACTTTTCCCTTAATCAGTTGTCTTGATCATATCATGTGGGTGCACAATGTGCACTGCACATCATTGCCAATTAACCTTGGTCGTAGGTGAAGAAAATAACATGCAAATGCTGAAATGCTGAGCTGTGTATGTATGTATACTGCTGTGACATTATAGTAAAAACTAATATTCTTTTTTACCTTCTTCACTTTAATAAAAGCTGTAGCGAAATTCTTTTTAGTATCAAGAGGTTCAGGCAAGTTTCAATGTCAAATGTCAACATGCATTATGCCAATTACACATCCCTGCGATAACAATTTCGATTTCTAAACCAGTTTGGAAACCAGCTTTAAAGCTGCATTTCTCCTTCGTGCGTAATGGTCTTTAATCTATATCTATGTGTAATTAAACAATTAAACTTAGAGTAATGCACTTTCAGTAGCACCTCACACAATATTGCCATTTAAACGTATTGCCACTTTCAATGTTTCAATAACAATTCAGTGCCCTTCGAAGTGACTATCGGCAAATTATTGACTTTCAGATGTTCAATTTTTTTACTTTTGACATCTAAATTTAAACGCAAAATACCTTTGTAGGGTAGGCCAGTTGTTTAATTTCTACCTGAAATTGTATACCTAAACAACAGAAAATTTTGTTTTGATAAAAATAAGCATATACTATAAATATAAAATGAATTTGCAATTTATTTTTATAATCCTGGCTGCATTTTTCATAATGTTTACAAATGCACAAAAGGAAAAGGATACGGATGAAGATGCAAATACCACAGACGAGGATGCTGATGTTGACGGTGAGCAATTTTATCCAATCAGTCAAAAATTAGGTTGATCAGAACAATTTGAAAATTTGACTTGATTTAAACAATTTACTACTGACCTATTTTATTTTTTTCTGGTTTGCATGTATTTTATAAAGATGGCTGTGAATGGAGTCGCTGCAAATTCGTTGATTCGGATCAGCTCAAATGCCCAAGCGGTTGTAAAATTGCTGAAACCGATACAAGTTGTCATTACGATGATTTTGCAAAGTACAAATGCTGCTGTTGATTATACTTTTAAACAAGTGTACTGTTCTGCTTTACAATCACAAATCATGTCACGTGTAGCTAATTGACATATTTTGAAACGCTAAAAATTACCGATTGATTTTTTATACTAAATGCTGCTGGTTTCAAACTCTTAACATGTGGCAGTTATTTGAAATGTCAGTCATATCTAAACTCATTTTGAATTTTACTCAATTCAATCAGTAAAAAATTGTTTAGAAAAAACCGGTTATTAAGGAAGGATAAATAGAAAAAGGTGCAATTGCATTTTAGCAAAATAAAAGCTTTACATCTTTATTTTGATGTTGGGTGTAAAAAATGAATAGTTCGATAGCTTGCGTGAATGCGTGATTTTAGAAAAGTCAACATTCTATACTTAAGTTCAGTGCCCAAATCAACAACTCACTACTTGAGTGTCACTTTTGGAGAAGTAAGCATTTCGATTTTACATCGTAGTCTCAAGTAACCACACTTTGAAAACATTTTTACCTGACACAACAAAATTAAAACCTTTTATACTGCCTTTACAAACCCTGTGAATACTTAATTCATTAACTCTTTTTAATAACAAAATCATCATGAAAATTTCTACCAATATAATAATTATCCAGTTTTTACTTATTTTAACATTGACCTTGTCATCACTTTCCTTGCCACGCGGAAATCCTTTCATATCGTCTCGCGGTAAGGGAGCTACATTTCTACATATAATTTATAGAAATCCAACTTTTCTAGTTTAGCATTCTAACTTTTTTTTACAATTCTTAGGAGCAATGGAATGCAACTGGACAGAGTGCCGAAAAACAAGAACAAAGGATTTTAAGTGCATAATGGGCTATTCAGAAATGAAACGGGACTACAGATCGTGTAAAAACAACGAAGCTCGTTTCAAATGTTGTCGTTCCGATGATATGAGATTCTTTTAAATTTGTGCTAATCTTATTTGTTCTTATCATACCGGGTTTTAATTTAATATTGTACTTTTTTCGGGGGTTTCGTTGTTATTGTCGAGGAATATTTATCAACGAATACATTTTTTAAATGTTTTAATGTTAATAATTTAAGCACGTAGATTATTTTGTTACTAGTTTGTATGAAGTAAAGACAATTAAATATAATCAATAATTTGTTCTATTAATTGCGTTGTGGCCGTGTCAGTTTAAAGGTTAACACTTTAATAATTTGCGTTTTTCAAAACGCGGTGTCTATTAATTAATTAGTTCAGTGTCCAGCTCTGCGGCTCATTTTTGGTCAGTTTTGACAACAACTTCATTCATAGCATTTTGACATTATTAAGCATTCCCATGCACCGCACACAACAGTGACAGTATCTTCATTTGGCTTTCAATGTCCCTTTCCCCCCACACTCGACTCTCACAAAATTAATTGCACACATACCTGCCTGTAGAAGATACACAAAATTACTCTTGAATCACACACCATATATCGATATGAACCTTCCCAAAATGCGTGTAGCACTTTTGCTTGTAATACGCAAATTAATTTTTGTTATGATGAAAAATGGGACGGGTTTGCATAATCTTGGAACTTAATGATCCATTTAAAATGAGATTACTAGGAAAGTTTATTTTTTACACAGTGACATCAATAATATGAAACAAATGAGTTTTTTGAGCTTTTGATTTCATTTACCATAATTAGAGCTCGAATTTTCATGGCATGAGTCGAGTAAGCCCCACCAGAAATGTCTTCTTTTTTGCGTGATTTAATTTTAGTTGTCGAATTTTAGAGAAGTATAGGCATTCCACTTTGTGAGCGCGAGTTGAGTTTTAAAACTCAAGCGTTTAAGTTGCCTTTCAAATTCATATCAACGTTGTGACAGTGTCAAACGTATAAATTTTTTATTTGATTAGGCTTTTTGTAGAATAATTCTGAATCGCACATGATTAATCTTTACCTCAAACTTAAATCAGCAACTAAAAACCATGTAATAACTCAAAATTGTCTTAAAGAGAACGAAAAACGGCAGTTTTGATGTCATATTTTGCCCATTTTCATGTCATTCATTTCTTCCCATTTTTGATGTCATCCAAATCCCACGTCTAACCATAATTAACCATGTCACTTCCTAACCAACTTAAGGAGGGTTTAACTTTAAATAATTGAGACTCTGGAAATTGGAAAACATTTTCAGTGTACAGCATACAGCTAGGATTTGGCATTGTCTCTATTGAATTGGGTATGTACTTAAATGATAAATGATGACAATTCAAACAGTTTTGTCAAATTAACAGGCCAAGAAAGAGCAGGGCATTAAAATGAGATTCACATCATTCTTCAAATTCGAACTCATAACAAATTTTGATTTCGTAGCAGCAACATCACCAGATAAAGAAGCAAATCTACTTCAAATATTTTGCAAAATAATTATGGCGGACTTTACTAATTATCAACGGCGAATGTGGTACTGGCTCACATACCTTAGTGTTTGTAGATACTTCATAGATCTGAACGATCACGGTCAGTATGTTATCAAAAAAGCGGGGGCCTTTCGTATTTTTATCTATTATGTAATTTGGCTAAATACCATAATTAAATTGGTTTACTTAATATTGACCTATCGCGGATATCTTGTTGAAGTTCATTTCCTCGATCAGATGAGCATTTGGGACTACTTCCTTTGCATTTCTCAGGTTGTTCAAGAGACAAACATGTGGTACCGGAAGTATCCTTTGTATGAGGTGCTCCATGCAAACTGGAAAATTCAGGAGGAAGTATTTAGGAAACTGGGATCTCCAAAACACGTTCAGGACAGGATTTTAAAGAATGATAAGGGGCTCGTCATAATGCATGTGTAAGTTGAATAGTGTTATTTTAAACATTTATTTTCTATAATTGGTTACTATTTTACTAACTACAAATACCATTTCAGAATAATCATAACGGTTGGCTGCTCAGCTCTCGCATTTCAACTGAGAGCAGCTCCCAAGTATGCATTAAATACGTACGCAGTTGTACCCTTTGAGCACTGGATCCTTGAAGTACTTTTTGCAATACACGAGGTCGTTTTCATTTTTCATATTTGGGCTCATCAAGCGAGTTCCATTGTCCTGTGTGAGGTGTTTGCTTGTAGCTACACTCACATTATAAGGGAAATGACGATTGTCCTCCAACAACTCATTCAACAAGGGAAACTGGTGAAACCATCCATTCAAGGTGCAGCATCACAAACATCATCCTCACAAGTTTTCACTCGGCCATCGCATAAGACAGTTAACCACCGCATCAAATATGATAAAGAACAACGCAAAAGACACAAGGAAGTTTCTGAAGATGTACATTCCAAAATCAGTCAACGATTTTTGGACCCTGGGACTAAGGCTCCTGGAACGGAATATGATATCACGACTCTGCTGGCTGACTACGAGAAGATGATGCTAAGCACCACAGCTTTTAACAACTGGGTTGGACGTTTGCAAGGTGGAACAACTGGTTCCAATTATGGACAGTTTGTCTCTGACGTTTTCATGATGATTCAGCTTCTTAAAGAACCAGATACGGCCCTTATGGATGTGTTTTTCTTCATGGAGGATGCAAGCGCTGGAATGGTCATGCTATTCCGTATGCTCATTATCATTTCCAGATTGTATCCCGCCTCTGAAGAGTTTCTTCAACTTTTTAAGAAATACTTGACTTACGACATACCGCAGAGGAAGTACTTGTTAAAAAAGCAAAGGACATTACGAATCATTGCGGCGAAATTAGGTGGTTATAGCACCAAAAGTATTACTGTACCAAAGGGCTTCAATGCTCTAATGAATTGGTATATAGCTGCGGCAATGTGGCAGCGCCCTGTGGATCGTTTAACTTAAAGTAATGTGCGTTTAAATATTCACAAAGCAGCTTAGCTTTGCAAGTTAGCAGACAAGCTTGTTATAATGAACTCGTGTAATTAACGCTTGGCCCCTCTGACCTCTGACAAGAATTTTCTTATTTACATAACCTCAAAAACTAAATTTCAAGCTTCAAATAGATTTTTAATTTTTAATGCCAGTGATGATGGTAAATGGTTTTCACATTTTAAATACTTCAATTTAAGTTGTTACGCCATTGCTGACAAACAAGTTAATAACTTTAACATTAAATATTGAGTTTTTGATTGTAGAATCTTTCTTCAGATTCATACCCGAATATGTACATAAGTTGTTTTTGTTCGTAAAAAATTCAAAATGCTTTTAAGAAATATCAGTCAGCAGCCTCTTTTATTCATGCTATTCCTGAATACTATGCTATATCTGAATTTTGTGTTCTAGAGGCAGTTTTCTCATTATTTTTGTTATTACCTTTCCATGTATTTAATTTATTTGGGTTTTTCAAACAACAAACCTGCCGTATATCTGTACCAATAAATAGGTCTTGATAAATAATGGCTAGGTGGATGAGAACACTTAAACTCAAACCTATAAAATGACAACTTGGAGGAAACGGTTCTTTTTGGCACGAATGGAAGTAAAACATATATAACCAAATTACGCAAAGGACAAAAAAACGCTGGAAAATTTATCAAAAAGATAGTTCTTCCGTGAAAAGCTTATTTCAATTATCAAAGAACATAAACTTATGTTTATACTTAATTAAATATAGCTATCTGTCTAGTTTGAAAGAATTTTTAATTTCATTACCGTACCTTTTTACCTGTATTCATAATATCTTCCTCGTTATCCTACCTTCGTGGAACTGACTTATACTGCTTGTTAGGAATATAATAATTAAAAGTTAAAAATCTACATGGGGCAAATTTGGCAATCATTTCATTTGGCATCGTACAAAATGAAAATGTTAATTTTGTGAAACGTCAATCAAACGCTAAAATAACAAGGGAATATACTTTCATATGGCAAGACAAATGAATATGATATCTATATCTACATAGGTATACCTTATTCCAAACTCAACTTGTTTTCAAAATTTGGCAAAACTTTATGGCATAATGATGATTAGTTTGATGATATTATATATTTTATGAAAAATGACCACGTAAGTTAAAAGCATCTTAAATAATTCCATACGCTTTTTTTATGAAACCAAATTTGCCAATATTTTAGGACATAATGAATATGGAAAACATAATAAATGGAAGATGGTCCATAAAATAGGTACATACAAAATAAGGTCATTTTGTCTATATAAAAAAGGAGTCGCTTTTTATTCTCTCACAACTTTTGATCCAATTTACGACATAGAGTGGAAGTGAGAGCGCAAAGATCAGCAAAAAGTTAATAACGACAAAATCCAGTTTAGATTCTCTGCTCTATACATTTACCTATTATAGCCTTCCGTTTCCGTTCCCAAAAATTCTTTGGCTTTGAACAAATCAATTTTTTTCTGTTTCAAGATATATTTTTTTAAATAAAAAAATAAAAGTTATGACCAAATTTACCAATTATCAAAGGTTCATGTGGTACTGCCTCACATATCTTAGTGTTTGTAGATATTACATTGACAAAAACGAGCACGGTCAGTATATTATCAAGAAAGCGGGAGCCTTTCGTCTCTTTATCTATTATGGACTTTGGCTCAACACGATCATTAAATTGATATACTTAATACTCACTTACCGTGGTTATCTCATTGAGGTCCATTTTCTCGACCAGATGAGCATTTGGGATTACTTCCTTTGCATTTCTCAGTTGGTTCAAGAAACAAACATGTGGTACCGGAAGTATCCTTTGTATGAGGTGCTCCATGCAAACTGGAAAATTCAAGAGGAAGTATTTAGAAAATTGGGATCTCCAAAACATGTGCAAGACAAGATATTGAGGAATGATAAGCAACTGGTCATAATGCATGTGTGAGTTGAAAAATGTTATTTTATACATATTTATTTTCTATAACTGGTTATTTTACTTTAACTTTTAACATTTCAGGATAATCATTACGGTTGGATGCTCAGCTCTTGCATTTCAACTGAGAGCAGCTCCCAAGTATGCATTAAATACCTACGCAGTTGTACCCTTGGAACACTGGATCCTGGAATTAATTTTTGATGCACATGAAGTCATTTTCATTTTCCATATTTGGGCTCATCAAGCGAGTTCCATTGTCTTGTGTGAGGTGTTTGCTTGTAGCTACACTCACATTATGAGGGAAATGACGATTGTCCTCCAACATCTCATTGGGCAAGGGAAGCCAGTGAAACGAGGCGTTCAACGTTCTGCTTTGCAACGAACAACATCACAACCGAGTACAAGTGGATCGTCTAAGACATCTGACCTTGATCAACGCAGAAAGCACGAGGAAGTTTCTGCAGACGTGCAATCCAAAATTACTCATCGATACTTGGATCCTGGGACGAGGGTTCATGGAACGGAATATGATATCAAGACTCTGCTGGCTGACTACGAGAAGATGATGCTAAGTGCCACAGCATTTAACAACTGGGTTGGACGTTTGCAAGGTGGAACAACTTGTTCCAATTATGGACAGTTTGTCTCTGACGTTTTTATGATGATTCAGCTCCTTAAAGAACCGGATACGGCCCTTATGGATGTGTTTTTCTTCATGGAGGATGCAAGTGCAGGAATGGTCATGCTATTTCGTATGCTCATTATCATTTCCAGATTGTATCCCGCATCAGAAGAGTTTCTACAACTTTTCAAGAAATATTTGACTCATGATGTACCACAGAGGAAATACTTTTTGAAGAAACAAAGGACACTACGAATCATTGCAGCAAAATTAGGTGGTTATAGCACCAAAGGTATTACTGTACCAAAGGGCTTCAATGCACTAATGAATTGGTACATAGCGGCGGCAATGTGGCAGCGCCCTGTGGATAGGATGACATAAAAAAACCTAGTGTAATATTAGTAATATAGCATCTTTGTGTGGTAAATATTCACAAAGCAGCGTAGCTTTGGAAGTTATCAGACAAGCTTGTTTTAATGAACTCGTGCAACGCCTGGTCACTCTACCCTCTGACAAGAATTTCTTGTTTACATCAAACCTCCAAAACTAAATTTCAAGCTTCAAGCTTTAGTGTTATACATATTATATATATGAATATAGCAATATCATCTTTGTTCCTGGGGCTTTACAAGTGAGTAGGCAATCAATGCGGGAGTGCCTGGTCACTTACCTGTGACAAGAATTTTAGTTTTCTTATTTACAAACCTCAAATTTCAAACTTCAAAAAATTCATTTTTGTATTATAGGTACCGTTTTACAGTATTTAGTTTTTGTTGTAGTATCCTTCCTTAGATTCATAATTCAGTTTTTAAATGCTTTACGAAATATCAGTGAGCGACCTCTTTTATTTATGCCATTCATATCTTAATTTTAGGTTCTTATGCGGTTTTCTCATATTTTTTGCTTTTACCTTTGCGTTTTAATTTATTTACGATTGTCAAATTTATCCATAAATTCAACTAACAACTTGGAAAAATCGAAACATAAAGGGTATGACCATATACATAAAGGTTAAAAGCAATAAAAAATTTATAAAAACTAGAAAATTTTCTTTGTTAAGAGCTTATTTTGATTAAAAAGAACACACGTGCTTACACTTAACTTAATAGCCATCTGTCTAGTTAAGAATTTTTTCATTTAATACAGCATTTTATAGTATAAATTTAATTACTGTATTTATTCGTATGCATAATATTTTCCTCTTTGGTATCTTAGTTCTTACCAGTTATGTAGCTTCATTTAGCTACCAAAACTATACTGTTTGTTAAGAATGGAATAAATTATTACTATTAATAAATCCTATTAAGATTAAAGTAAGGACCGTTGACTATAAATTTGATTCGAGAAAAAAATTTATTTGAAGAAGATTCGACAAGCCTTTACAAATACAAAAAGTTAGTGCGCACAGACCAACTAACCAACCAACGGCAGATTTGAGAAGAATCTTGATAAATGACCGTTGAGAAACGGTCCTTAATTAAAATTTTAAAGCTACATGGTTAGCAGTGTTTTTCTTTAACGCGCCACCAATGATAATGTGAAGAGCTGTGACAAAAAATCGATACAGTAACGGGTTAAAGCAGAATATCTAGTTGTGGTTGAAGGAGCTGCAAGTAAGAATGGGGCAGAATGAACTTTTATTATTGATGTTTAAGTTACATAAATAAAACAAAGGTACAATTTTTTTGGCTTTTTATCATTTTGGGAGTTTCCGTCTGGCCTGCCATTCGCGCCATAACTCAGGAATGGTTAGGTATTTTGTAACTCTGTTTTCGGTAATATGATACCTCGGGACCTTAGCTCGGTCGAGTTTGAAAACCAGATCATCTTTCGGAGGTAAGGGGAGATTTAAAAAAATGTTATTATGAAATAAATGTCTTGTAGGGTTTATTCCAAACTCGAAACGAATTTCGAATTTCGCCAAACTTTATGACGATATATTTTATGAAAAATGACCATGTAAGTTAAAAGCATCTTAAATAAATAATTCTGTTGGCTTTCTCTCAAATCAAATTCCCCAATATTTTATGTCATGATGAATGGGAAATTATTAATTGGAAGTTGACCCTGAAAACACTTACCTACTTTCATTACATAAAAAAGGAGTCGCTTTTCACACTCCCACAACTTTTGATACAATTTATATACAGTGAGGGAGTGAGAGCGCAAAGATCAGCAAAAAGTTTATAACGACAAAATACAGTTTAGATTGTCTGCTCTTTAGCCTTCCGTTTCCGTTCCCGAATATTTTCATCCTTTAAAGAAATTGATTTTTTTTTCAAGATATATATTTTTTTTAAATAAAAGTTATGCCCAAATTCACCAAATTTCAGAGGTTTATGTGGTACTGCCTCTCATACCTTGGTGTCTGTAGATACTGCATAGATCTGAACAAACAGGGTCATTATGTTATCAAGAAAGCGGGTGCCTTTCGTCTCTTTTTCTATTATGCACTTTGGGTCAACACGATCATTAAATTGATATACTTAATACTCACCTACCATGGATATCTTGTTGAGATCCATTTTCTCGATCAGATGAGCATTTGGGACTGGTTCCTTGCATGTTCCCAATTGATTCAAGAGTCCAACATGTGGTATCGGAAATATCCTTTGTATGAGGTGCTCCATGCAAACTGGAAAATTCAAGAGGAAGTCTTTAGGAAATTAGGATCTCCGAAACATGTGCAAGACAAGATATTGAGGACTGATAGGGGACTGGTCATAATGCATGTGTGAGTTGAAAAATATTGTTGTTTGAAATATTTTTGTTCAATGATTAATAATTAATAAGAAATAATTATTATTTCTCAAATTTATGACAACCTTCCAGGATAATCGTTACGTCCAGCTTGTCAGCTCTTGTGTTTCAATTTGTAGCCGTCCCCAAGTTTGCATTGAACACATATGCAGTTGTGCCCTATGAGAACTGGATCCTGGAAATAATTTTTTGTGCACATGAAGTATTTTT
>JAITYZ010002632.1:0-10795 GCA_027744595.1 Paronellides praefectus
ATATTAAGTATAATAATATTATACTTAATATATTAATGTATATTATAATGACCACGCAAAATCTCACATTGCCCCAAAATATGCATTTGTCCCAATCTCATTGTCTTTCGGCTTTCCATTCAATATTATTGAGTATCTTTTTCCCAAGTGGCATAATCATAAAGATTATCTACCCCATGTCAGCATCCGGAAATAACTTACCCCAGAAAAAAAAATTGTCAATGGGTAAAAATTAAGATAACGTAGAAATGCATCCTGGTAGAAAATTATTGATTCCAAATTAATATTATTAGTAGCTTCACACCATAACATTCATAATTACAAGCTGCCATAAATAATACATACATCATAAATATACGTTGCATTGCAAATTACACTCTTTGTTTCTAACTTTCTTGAATAAAATCTTGAGGTCTACGAAAAGCCTTTTTTATTTAAAAATTTCTTATCTGCTGCCTGCACTGCATAAAGACAAAACTTTTCAAAATACACATAGCTACATCGCAAGGCAAAAGTGAAAGATGCTCTTTTTGGTCTGTATTATTTCAGTAGATCTCTACCACGATTTTTTTGATACAAGTAGTCCAGCAGTCGTGTGGTGAGTACAAAACAGTCTTCTTGAGGTTCTCTGGGTGTGAACATGGTCGTAATAATCTAGTCATCTTATTTTTTTGTGGCATTCCTTGTGTTGTTAGTTGTTACAAAAGAGGAGTCGAGTTGCTCCATTTCCATCCACATTATCCTCATCAGTCAGTCATCAGCATCATATCTCATATCCAGCAGCAGCAGCAGACCAAGTCTTGGAATAAGTGGAACACTGATTGCTTACCACTGACCAACATATTATAAATTTAGCTAAACTGGTGTGGTCACTCACGTACAATAATAAACAAAATAATTATAAATATCTATGTCGTATCGTCAACTTTTAATTGAGATCGAGAGGCGTCCTCATTTTTTTTGTTTTCTTATGCAACCTTGTTCTCCCTTTTTTGCCTTCTTACATGATTGATTACATATATGCGATTGCTTATTAAAACAAGCTTTTGTTCATTTCAGTTTCTTATACGCTTATCTATCAATTTATTTTGGCTTGTCTGTTCAGTTGACGTTGATATCAAAAGATCATCAGAGAATTGAGAAGAAAAGGAAAGTTTTGTATTGACCCAACAGACTATCGATAAGCAAAAATAAACTCGAAATAGGGCAACATTATTATGTGATCTTTCAAATTGAAAAATTCTTTAAAAAAAATAATTCATTGGGATAAACGCATAATTTTTTTCACAAGGTGCGTCGAGTTGCCTTAAAGTGTACATTTCTTGTCTATTTCTACTTGCTTCGCTTGTCTGAAATTAAAATTAATTTTTATTCGCAGAATTAAGTACATGTTATTTTTTATCTTTTAGCAGAATTGGAAAGCATTAAAATGCAGTAAAAATTAAATTGTGTTACATTTTTTTTTCAGTGAAGTGAACAGTGACCAAATTAAGTTCATCCTCTTGTGTAAATGAGGATAGATTTTTAGTCATAAAGAAAGAGATTTAAAGGACCGAAAGCAGGTACGCAATAAAACTAATTAAGCTGATGAAATGTACATACCTATGTATATAATTGTACAAATACCTATACCAAATACTAATATGTAAACCTTTTTTTAAACAGCTATATAAATATATACCTACGTACATAAACACACGTTTAGTTTTTTGATCCTTTGTACGTGCTTTTATCAAGATAATGTATGCATTCCGTCTGCACTTCACATAGGTATATATATTATCGTTTCGTTATCTACCATCATCGGCATCATCATCAAAATCATCACGATGAATTCGTTCAGGGAAGCTCCATAAATAACGCCAGTCAGAAATGCAATGCAAGTTGATTACGGGTGGGTGGCGTAGTAAATAGATCATAATAGCACACAAGGTAATGGTACGTTATTCATGAACGCTCCCCCAATTTTGAAGTAACAAGTAAAGTGGGTATTTGCTTCTTTCTCTTTTGTTCTCAAGAGAAAATGTGGAGAAAATCTCTTGTGCGTGCTTTTGTAACTTGTTAGTGTAGGTGCGTCGTTTTATACATGGGCTTGTGAAAGTTGGAGAAAGAGAAAAGTAACAGGTACTTTATAGCACAGCATCAACTTTTCCCCTGAAACTCTCTCATTTCAGTAATTCAAGTGGAGTAGTTCAAGTAGTTGAGTGGTGAAAGCTTTCTCTCTCAGAGATTCTCCGAGAGAGCAGAGAAAAGTAAGTTACACACGGCTAAATACATACATATAGGTATGTGATATCTACCTAGGTGCATAACTATATGTTGCCGATAAGCAGAGGTCTGAAATAGCATGTTAATATAAAACATATGAAATAAACTTACCATCTAAATAGAAACAGTTGGATATATAAAAAAAGAATGAACTGAATTGTTAACTGTTTCCTCTCCTGCTTTCACTTCACCCAAGTCATAAATCTCTGCTCAGCTCGGATGGTCCACACGTCAATGCTGATGATGATGATTATGGTGAACTCTTCTTTCTTTTTGCTTCGTGAGAAAGGCCAGAAGGCTTTTTTCTGTCTATACTTGTCTTGTAGAAAAGTATGTACTTTAATGGATTGATTTTGTTACGAAAAAGTTGCAAGCATATATAGTGCACATAATAATAGAGTCATGTAGCGATATGAAATTCTAAAGAGGTTTGCTTTGAGATAAAATTTGGGAAAAAGGGTGGTTCTGTGGTTCTAGTGCCAAATGGTCTTTTGTGCGTTTCAGTGCATTTCAGTGTGAGTCTGTGAAATTTTGATCTCGTGTGGTTTCTTTGGCTTGTTGCAGATTCTACAGATTTTTGGAAATAAGTACAATATTTATCTACATAATAAGCCAGTGCTAAAAGATGGATTCCGCAGAGTTTCAGGACTTTGGTAAAGCCATGTTGGATTATATTACCAACTACTTGGATAATATTCGCGACAGGTGAGTTAATTGGGGTATTGTGAGATTTTGTTGTTTTAGTAGATAAATAATTTGTTATGGCTTTTAATTTTAAGGCGTGTCCTTCCCACCATTCAACCCGGTTACTTGCGTGAACTCATCCCCGCTGAAGCTCCCGAACAAGGAGAACCCTGGCAAGACATAATGAAGGATTTGGAACGCGTCATTATGCCTGGAGTCACGCACTGGCACTCTCCTCATTTCCACGCCTATTACCCCACAGCTAATAGCTATCCTGCTATCGTAGCCGACATGTTATCTGGCGCAATTGCTTGCATCGGCTTCACTTGGATATCCAGCCCAGCTTGTACTGAACTTGAGGTGGTCACTTTGGATTGGCTTGGCAAGGCAATCGACTTGCCACCCCAATTTTTGAGTGGTCCATCAAATGGAAAAGGTGGTGGGGTTATACAGGGTACTGCCAGCGAAGCAACTCTTGTAGCTCTGCTCAGTGCCAGAGCCCGTTTTGCTAGAAAGTTTACGAGCACATGTCGCAGTTTTGATGAAGATAACTTTATTGGTGAGTTTTCACAACATTCGTAAACTGTATAAACCGGAAGTAAATTTTTTGTCCATGATTTTATGTACGCCATTTTTTTTCTAGCCATGTGGATCACAAATGCGAGTGACGTTGTAGACGCCTTCAACGTGGATCCATTCTACTTGAAACATGACATGCAGGGCAAGGCACCTGACTACCGTCATTGGCAAATCCCTCTTGGTCGAAGATTCCGATCTTTGAAACTTTGGTTTGTTATGAGGATTTACGGCTTGCAGCAAATCAAGGCGCATATTCGGGGTCAAATTCGGTTGGCGCATGACTTTGAGCAGTTGTTAAGGAAGGATCCGAGATATGAGATTGTGACGCCAGTTATTATGGGACTTGTTTGCTTTCGAATGAAGGTACTTTAAACTCTCTTCTTTTTTTAAAATGAAAAGTTGAACTGTTTACAAAGAAATATTTTTTGGTGGTTTTAGGACAAGAGCAATGATGACAATGAAAAGCTGCTGAAAAGTATTAACGAACGAGGGAAAATCCACATTGTTCCCAGCAAACTGAAGGGTGTCTATATTTTGAGATTTGCAGTGTGCTCCCGATTTACTAACTTGGATGATGTCAAGTTTGCATGGAAGGAGGTTCAGGATGCAACCACAGACCTGTTTCCTTAAAAAAATTCAAAAAAAAAAATTGAAGGGACCAAAAATCAAACCCACGAAACAAACTAAGAAGGGACCATATTAAAAAAATCGATACATGTATCACGTTAAACCTTATAAGGGACCAAATTATTGAAATTTTTAAGACAATAGTCACACATTAAAAAAAATACAAACATTCCAATTTTTTAGTAGATATTGTGGTAGTTTCGTAGTCAAAGACAAGTAGAAAAAAATACATTACAAGTTACTAAAATTACGTTGCAAAATGAGTAATTAAGGGACCAAAACTAATGACAAGGAAAGGCACGAGACCAATACTTAAATAATAATTAAACATTTAAATTAAAAGTATAATACCGTTAACACCTACACTAGGTTTTTTTTTCAGTTTTACTTTTGAAACTGCTTAACTTTTAGTTGATTTTTTTTTAAATTCTCACAATTTAAAACATTTGTGTTAACAACACCAACAAAAATTATGTAAATTTAATAATCAATGATTGATTAGTATTTTCATTTATATTTCTTTTAACCATATGCATAATATGTACATTATTATTGTAGAGAAGATAGTTATAATATTTATTCACTAGACAAGGTAATTTATTAAGATGTACTTAATCCATCTTCACTTTTACTGAGATTTTAGTTTGCGTTGATTTGAGGATGACTTGCGTAAAAACGCTGTAATTTTCCAGAAACAATTATCGGGTAAATTTCATAATCATTAAGTAACTTACCTGATTCCAATGCAACGTTTAATGAAGTAAAAAAAATCAGCAGACTTGTTAATGTACTGTCTGTAAAGTTATACTTATTTATTACTCTTTTTTTAATATCTTAAGGTCTGCACGCAGACACATTGATACAATTATTAATCATGACAGGTAGAATTGATGTAATAATAAAAATGTTGATGTTGACGGATATCGGTTCACGATGATGATATTATTATTATTATATTGAGAATGATGATGCAATTTGCAAATTAACTCTAATGATAAACTATTAATATAACAACAACAATTATATTAATAATTCTTATGTAATAATAATAACAACAGAAATAAAATAACAGCTTTCTTGTTCAAAATCTTCACAAAATTATTAACTTATTACATACATGCTAAACAAACTAGAGGTTACAATTTTCTTTTCAATTCTTTACTCATTTTTAACACCTACTCACCATTAATAAAGCACATTTAAAAAATCATCAACAGAAATAAATTAGCTATTAACAAATATTTTGATGATAACGAATGAAGACTATCCACTAATCAGACACCCAAAAAAGCTAACAAAAAACGGTTTACCTGCCGCTGTTGCAACTACCAAACCACTACATTTTAATTATCCCAAAAATATATCATATGTAACGTAACTACAATATTGACAACAACAAAATTCAAAATGAGTGTACCAACTGTGACAATGAACGTAACAATAATGCATCAAATTCCAATTTGTTGTATGTCTTCTTTAAAAAAAAAGTACGTGTTAAAATTTCTGACAAATAGTTTTTCAACCTACTACATAATTTACTCAGTGATCATTATCATCATCAGATAGGGTACATTATCATTTATTATGTAAGTAATTGCTAGTCAGAATAATATCCTGGTTTCCAATATGAATGAACACCTTTTTCAATCTACACACACCTTCTTCTTTTAACCTCAGTTAGATTTCCCCTTTCATCAACCTTTTCTTATACCTGATTGGATTTTAGAAAGTACAAAATATTTGCTAGTTGGATAGGATAATTACATTATAAAGTAAGTATGTATATATAATTTTTTACACTTATGATTACAAAATAGTATATATATTTCTGCACGATACACGAGAGATTTTTTCCCTTGATTCAATCAAAATGAGTGAGTGGGATACTGTAATATTTAACTACTATTATTGCAATATTCTTGATAAAAAAACTGACTGTATCACTCTCTCAACAATTGTATGATGGTGGTGGAGTTAATAGCTAACAGATTAATCTAGTTCTACCCAAAAATTTATAAATCTCTAATGTGTATTATAATATGTTCAATTAAAAAAGCTAATCACTTTTGTGGTGAGAATGGTTGGAGAAAAAAAAATTGTAGCATAGAAAATATTACAATAATTTTTGCAGGAACAATATCTTAACTAATTCATTAATATAAAAGGTAGCTAAAATGCACGGGTACTTCAGCAGCAGTAGGTGCTCGATGAATACCCGTTGAGTTGGCTCATGTGTCACTTTTCCAGAGTTTGATAGTTTTGTCGTTTTCCAGGGCGGCGGAGGCGATAATATTTTCGGTCGGGTGGCAGGCGGTACACAACACTACGTCTGTGCAGTTACAGCAAGAAAAATACATTAAGCATTTATACAACAGAAAAATAAATTATGTTTTAATTAGTTACACCACATACCAGTATGGCCCGACAATTTTTGTACAATTTCTTTCGTCTGCAGGTTCCAAATGTAAACGAGACAATCCTCTGAACCTGACACGATCCACTGGAACCAAAACACATAACATGAATAATTGTTTTACGGAGATCACTCCGTAAATTATTTGACTATTCCTTTTGATTACCTTTCCTCCAGTTACTGAGAAATTGGCAAATATACAATACTTCTCGTTCTTGTGTCCCGTATAAGTTTTTAAACACTTCCCTTTAGAATAATCCCAAAGTTTTAAGGTGTTATCGAGGGTAGCGGCAAGGATATATTTGCCATTGGGAGAAAACTTAACAAAGGAGACGGGAGGATTATCGTCGTCAATCAGGGTTTTCAGACACTGGCCAGAGGCGGTGTCCCAAATTCGACTGATAATTACAAGAAATGATCATCAAGAAGATTTAAAAGAGAACTCCACTTATTATTGCAGATAAAAATGAAAGTTTAAAAAATGTCATACCACAAGCCATCATAGCTGGAAGACACAATTAGAGATCCATCTCGATTGAAATGAACGGCGGAAACGGGATCTGAATGGGCAGGTAAGGTTTTCAGGCATTTTCCTGTGCGAACATCCCAAATTCTGACACTCTCATCGAACTAAAAAAACGGAACGAAACAGGATAAATAAGAGAGTAAGAATAACACTAATTATATCTTTATATAATACTACTATAATTGATTCTGACTTACAGATCCAGAAACAATCAGATTCGACTGAGGATTAAAATTGCAACAAAATACATAATTGCTATGTCCTTTCAGCGTTTTTATACACTTGCCCTAAAATTCAAACAGAATCAAATAAAAAATTAATTAAACTTGGTTGATCAGTTAGAGGTTAAAATTAAGATAGCATTTTTTACGTTAAATTAATTATTTATAATATTTGTTATATTATTAGCCTTACCGAACTCAATTCCCAAACTTTGAGCGTTTTATCATCAGAAGCGGACACTAGCAATCTGGAATCAGAACTCCACGCCACATCCGACAATCCCAGTTTGTGCCCAGAAATAGTTTTCTCAAATTTACCATCATAAGCGCCCCATATTTTGATAAGCTTGTCTGCCGAGCTGCTCGCCAGCCATTCCCCATTCGGGCTAAACTTAACTGAGGATACGGCTTTTGTGTGACCTGCCAAAGTGTACTTCAGATTATAGTTGGGTTTCTAAACAATTAAAATTTCAAAAATCCCCAAAAAATCAACATTCCATAAAACCACCCATAAAAAATTTAAATAAAGCGCTCATGTACACAAAGTGCAACCACAACACGCTATCAACTAGTAAATTAAATTAATTAAGATTACATGTCTCATTACCAACGATGAAGACGAGGAAGCTCCTTTATTGCCCCCACTCCCCGAAGAACTTTGTCCTAGTCCTCCCGATCCCAAAGGAGGAGGAGGGGGTGGTTGAAATCCTTGACCTGGTGGTGGCCCAAGGCCTAGTCCATCCTCTGACATCATTTTGAATACCCAACTATTTTAAATACTCCCCTTATCCTACCAAAACACCACAAAATTGATAAACCTGTATACTTTATTATTACACCACCACCACTGATAACCACTCTATTCCTTCAAAAAAAAACGATAAACTACTTCAAAATCCTCACACACAAGTCCTTTTAAAAAAATTTGCTTGTCTTCAAGAATCACAGATAACCACCACATATAACAACCCCTTTAATTACAAAAAAAATATATCATTAACCCTTTTAATACTTTTGTTTTGACCGACGTGCTGCTTGCTGATGATGTTGATGACAACATACCTACATACTTTACTGATCTTGGATTTGATTTTTTACTGCTGATGATGTGATATGACGATGATCAAGATGTCCTGCTGCTGTCCTGTCTGTCTAGTTACTTTACTTGTTCTTCGTGTATAAAAAAAATAAAAAAAATAAAATAACTTGCCGATATGATGATATTTTTTCTTGTACTACAAAATCTTCACTCACAAATCCAAGCATAAAATGCATCGCATCGCATCACAACAAAAAAAGGATTGCACTTTTGTGAGTGAGTAATATCATCCGTGTTAACCTTTTCTCCGCCTCCAAAAAGCAAGCCATGCATAGATGCACACATGCCTATACATAACATCCCGTATAATTCCTTTTTCTAGCCTCTCCTCAAATCATTCCTCTAGCATTATTCAAAGGGTTACCAAAAGAGAAAGCAAATTTCTTATTTTGTTTAAAGCCCCAAGCTAATATTTGAGATTTAACGAGTGGTGAACTTAAGAGGCAGCGGTCCGTATATCCGTAAAAAAATGAATATATGTTGGGGTTGTACATATATTTATATGGATTGAGTGACATAATGATAGGATGTTACAAATTGTGTACTCTTTTTCACGATTTTACGTAACAAATTTATTATGAAGCCAATGGCCAGATAAAAACTACACTTCGCTGCTGCTAAAAAGCTACAAAATGCACACTTCTGTTGCTGCACGAATAAATATATTCACGCACACAAGCAAGGCTTGTCAACAAGGTGAAGAGAGACAAAAAATGTGAGGATATTTTGTGGCGGCAAAACTCCTTCTCTCTTTTTCCCTGTCCATCGTCATCGTAAAATATCACCTTGAACAATTTTTGTTCACTCGTTTATAAGAGATTTTTTGAAGAGTTGAGGCTAGCAACGTAGTAACGTTTCTAAAGCCATATTTTTAACCAACCAACCGAATAAAGCCTTTTAATAATGCGGGGGAGGATGGGCCATGGAAGGATTTTAAGATGTTTAATGATTATAATTGAAATGCGCTATAATTGTATTGCTTTAGCAGACTGACGCACATGACGTCAGTTAGTTAGTACCTTAACTTAAACTGATGGATTTTTTTGCGTAGCAATTTTGTGTATGTAATTTATTTCCTGTTGTAATATTTCGGATGGCGGGTAGTTTGTTAGGCAACTTAAATGACATGAAAGTATTTCAAATGGATGACCATTCTCATGTTGTTTTGTGGCGTTTATGGAGGGTGCGCAAGGGCCTGTCAGCTGTGCTGGCCACCGGTTCATGAGATGCCCTGTTTGTTTTTGTTGTGATTCTGCTGCTTTTGTTTGTTTAATGCATATAGTCGTTTATCAGCTGACCATGCTTACTTAAAGTTAAATTAAGTTTTTAGTATCATTGGCTGACTGATTAAGTGATTATAAGCTGTACGCAAAAGTAATCTAATTGTTATTACGTATATTAGTATAGTAATTAAAGTCCAAACTTTAATAATTAATTGACAGATAAATTTAAGTGAGAGGTTGACAAATGAAGGGGTTATAGCTGTGAGGGGAAAAATCTCGAAACCTCTTCTTTTTTTTGTAGGGAGGGTTATAGTTAGTATTAACAAACATATCATGGAGGAAGCTGTGTTTGTAGGAACTTGATTACTTTTATTGATACAATGTTAACTGCTGAGGTGGTTTAATGACAATAATATAACATGAACATGTGACTTATTATATAAGCTTGTCTGATAATTAATTGGTAACAAAGTTTGAAATTACTTTTGCCTAACTTGCCTGGATTAGGGACTTAATTAATTTTAATTATAAAAAGCGTACGGGTCCAAAAATGGGGCTTATGGAGGATACCGTGATTATCTTAGGATCTCAGGTATTAAGAAAACCTTAAAAAATCATGTTTTAAAAGCATCTACTCTTTTCATGTAGATGCTTTTAGAAAGGTGATGATGAACTTGGATTTTGCAGGAAACCAAAAGGTATACAAACTCTTGTCAGTAATCCGAAATTTTCATTTCATTGTTCACTGTAGCTAGTGTTTTTCTTTGGAGGATGGATATTCTTTGTGAAGCAGCTATTTAAAGATTACGAAGTTCACAACACAGTAGTACAGTTAATTTTCTCAATAACTTTTGCACTCTCATGTACGCTTTTTGAGCTGGTCGTTTTTGAGATCCTGGGCGTTTTGGATTTAGAGTAATTACAAATATTTTAGAACTCAAATCACATATCGCATAAATATTCCAAAAAAGTAAAATGGGTAAAGTAATTTGTTTCATTATTTTCAGTTCCCGGTATTTTCATTGGTATATTGCCCTTTACTGCATTCTATTTATGACCATCGGTTTAATTCCTTTTTACATTGGATACAATGTTATCTCGAATTTGAGATTAGGTACAAAAAACAATCTTCAAATATTAATTTGTTTCTGTCAT
>JAITYZ010002633.1:0-16800 GCA_027744595.1 Paronellides praefectus
CCAGTTCATTGTTTTGATGATTTTAGGGTGCAATTATATTGAAAGCTTTATTTATTATGCGTGTTCGATAATTTTTACAAAGAGGAACTATTAAGTTCCACTCACGGATGTTGGTAATGATGGGGGATGATGATGATGATGATGATGATGATGAGAGTGATGTGGTTGTGAATTTGTGATTTTAAAGCGCCAGGCAAATTGAGAGAATGGCAAAATTATACCTAGCCCTGCATTCAATTTCAATGTATCTATTTCATGTGAAACAAATCATGACAGTGTTTAAATATGGGGCATTTTGGCGTAGGAATAAAAGGAGCTCCAACCATTTCAATAATACTTTGTTTTCCATTTCCCTGCTTAATTAGGCAACATCGGAAAGAGCAATTTTTATTTTGAGCAGGTGGAGTGAAACAAAGGACCCATAATAAATAATAATAATAACATTTATGTCGTGTTTTTTTTCTTGTAATATTATCATCCTTCTTCTGCTCTCGTCTCTTAAAAGTAAATTCGAACTTGTTCAAAATGCATATCATTATACCTAGTAGCCATATTATTGCATTGTTATCATCTCATCGCCATTCACACACACCGGTCTCATCTTTTGTATTGCGGTAGGTTACCTTATCTCTCTCCCTCACACAATCAATTTTTTGACAGCATGCACGATATTTCTCAAGGTTGATGTAATATTGTAACCAGTACCTCAAATTTTATTTTCTTTTATTTCCATTCCCAATTTCTCAAAGTCATTTTACTGTTGTTGTTTACAAATCTTGTAATTATGTTGACCGAAACCGAAGAGTACCTCATCTCTTCTCTTTTGTTCTTCTTCTTCTTCTTCTGTTGCTGCTGAAGGATAAATAGAAAAAAAAATATCTTATACAATTATGCACACACACTTGAATATGACATGATGCACAGATTTTTGTTGGGTAGCTCAGTAAGTGTTCCTAATGTCTCAACCATGAGTATTTTTGATCTTGTGTGCCATTTTCCCCTTCCTTTGTAAAAAAAACAGCTCTTCTACCGTATCAACTTTTATATACTACGCTCATTTTCACAGACTTACATTGTGTGCAATCAGCTAGTTAGCAGTTTGCTTACTAAGTACCTAACAATGATGTCTTCATTGCCTGATCAATGACGCTCGTTGTAAATCAATTCATAGTAATTACTCATCATACCACCACCACCACTACTACTCCCTTGTTGTTTTTGTTGTTATTAGTGTTATTGGCACAAAACTTGTTATATTTTTAATGGGATGTTATTGGATCCTTTCTCTGTCTCTCATAAAAAAATAAAGTTATCAATGAATGAACCACCAACGGACAACCGATTTTTTCCGTTTGTCTGCAATTTTTTTTTGCTAAAGTTTTTTTTTGCGTTCACATCCTTTTATCCTTAAAGTTTTTTTGTAGAAATTCCTGTTGTATGAATTATTGGGCCTATAGTCATCTCTCTTCGTGACATACTATTTGCACGCCTTCCTTTTTTTAGTCCAGTCCTTTGAGTATGATCAAATCTTTAAAAACAATTTTTTTTCATTGTATGAGCGGGCTGATCTATTTTACAATTTCAGAAGAAGGTGCCAGTGCTAGTTTAATGTAATGCAGCCGTAAATCATAAAAAATGATAAAAAGTAGTGTGTGGTATAAGGTTACATCATTCATCCCAAATGAATCACAACTTTGTTTCCTGAGAGATAAGCCACCCGCAACTCTCGCCGAATTACAACTACTTGTGATGTTGTATGTTCACTTGTAGTTTTGCGGTCGACAGTTGCCTGTAGTAAAAAAATAGTTCATTGTGTGTCTTACCGACAAAATACCACAAAAAAATCCCTCCTATATTTTTATTATTATTATTACCTATTATTATATAGGATAGTACAGTAGCATAGTTTTGAGTACGGATAAAAGAGATCATTACCATAATCATGTTAAAAATTCGCCAGATTCTATTAAGGTATCTTTGCCATTCCACTTCCAGACAACAAGGTACACTTTTATATACAGTCAAATCATGTGTAGGTACATGTTCACTATTTTGTAAGGCCAGCTACTCTATAACGAAACAAAGGTATATATTAGAAATGTGAATTTATTATGCAATGTGAACAAGAATGTAAAATGAATGAAATGCTTTCATTTTTTTCTCCTAGCTGAAATCATCAAACAAAAATAGTATTGTGCATTGCATTTTAAGAAGATACAAAAAAAAAATCCCACCACCATCACCAACCACCTTAAACGCGCTTAATCATCATCACATCACTCCTCGATTAGATTACTAATGACTTGACTTTGACAAAAAAACAATGCTTCATGTTTAACTCCAGCAGCCTCCTCCTCATAGACCTCATGCTCAACAAAAACTACTAATAAAAATACTATGCGAGCACACGCACGCATTTTAAGCAAGGTGATGGATTTGATGAGTCTACACCATCATCATCCCATATTGCTAGCTGGCGAGATGTTGTAGGAGTTATGCCAATTTTTTATAGTAACTCTACACTTGTATGCTTGTTATTATTATTATTACATTATTATGTTATTGTTGTGGTTCAGTTGACTGAAATGATGTGATGATGCATCCACAGTTGCTCCCCACTGCACTGCACTGTACTCATAGTATTCTCACTTACTTCAGTTCTCAGACAAGCAATACTATAGCTGGTGGTTGGTTTGGTGCATCAGCAGCAGCAGGGAACAATTTGCAATACTCGTATAAAAAAAGTTGGTAATCATAATAATAATGATGAGGATGATACACCTTTGCTTTGCCTCACTGAGCTTTGCTAGTCGTGAAAATTGCTTTAGCAGTTGTACTTTTTTTTAGTCGTCGTCTCTTTCCTTCGTCGTCGTAGGTGGCTTGACTGTGAAGCTGTTATTCTTAAGAGCACAATATCGACTGTCTGACGCTTCGTCAGTTTTGCACACTCTTTTTTGCTGACCGAAAATAAAGATCAAATTATGATTTTTTGACTGTTACGACTACCGACGACGACGATGTCTGTGGTGACGATGACGAGATGATCAACCTTTCCCTTATAATAATATTGCCATAAAAAAAATTATGTAAAAAAATGGAAGATGCATCATAGAAAAATTGTATCGTTCATTTGATACAGAGTACAAAGATATATACCTACCTAACAATGAGTGACTAGACTCTGTTTTCACCTGCAAGTCGGTGTGGCGGCGGTGCGGTGACGAAACAATGTGTAGTTCTTGCAATAATGGGTAGGCAGGCAGACGACAACTAAACGTTGTACTGTTTGTTTCAAGAAAGAACAAAAAAATACTCACGTTGACCATATCATACTTTCATACTACCATGAATTATTGTCAAAGGATAATATACGGAGATAAATAAGATTGACTCTCATGTAAATTTCTACATAGGTATACATTAGTTTACCTGTAAGTACATGATATTATATCACAAATAGCTTATGATAGGTACATGATGGTAATAATGATAATAAGGTAAACTGAAAATGCTACTAGTGCACGTAACCTACTACTCTGCCTTTAAGGACTGTGAAAGACATGAAGGAGAAGAACGTAAACCAGATAATTGGTAGGATTTTTTGGACGGTTCCAAAAGGTGCGGCAGCAACAATGTTCATGTTCAGTGTGTCGTGCTCTAAAGAAAAAAGCTGTATAGTAGTATAAGATGTAGGTAACTATGTACGTAGGTAGGTATGAATATAATATGTAATGGCACGCATCATCACTTTTCTCGTCGTGTAGTAAAACATCTGAGTGACTGAAGTGAATTAAACCCTTCGCATTACAAACACACACACAAACACACGCTCACACACACACCTGACAAAAGTCTGTGTTTTTGCCACAATTATGCTACATGTCAATTGCTGCTGTGGGCCAGCTCTTTCCCAGGTATACACAAAAAAGCGCTATTGACAATATAAAAAAGTACCACTAGTACTACTGCTGCTGGTGCTATACATTTGACCATGGTAAAACCCAACACATATATATTTTGTATATTCACACAGAGATTCAAGAGTAGAGTGGTAATGATTATATCCAACTTTTTCTCTCAGAAAAAATTATAATAAGCATCTTCGTACCTCTTGCTGCATAGTATCATTCTGTCATCATCATCATAATCATATGTCTCTTTATGAAACACACCGCAACGTCGTCCACATTTGAGTTGTGGCTAAAAATTTAAAGGGAAACTAGAACATATTTTAAATGTTATATGAGGAGAGTAATCTGAATCGGTACTACTACGGCATCATCATCTCATGAAAAAATATCGCGAGTAGATGAATGAGTTTGCCCACCTGTTGAATGACTAACCAGGCTGTGATGATGGCGGTAGAATCACGGCTATAGGGAATTTTCTCGGCATTTCATTCATTCAATTAATTTTTTTGAAATAGTACGTAATATCCAACTTTGGATGTGGTCATTCATTCCTCTGAAAAAAAAACAAATGATTGAATACTAAAACTATAATAAAAACTACCTGAAATCTAAACAGAGGAGATTCCAGTGTAAAAAGTTTCTCTTTTTTATAGGGATTGGTTTTAAAATTACCATCAATACATACTCCTACTCTATACCACCTGTGTTCTCTGCTATCAAATTTCAAATATTATTTTTTTACTCATCCCCTTTTACTTTGTACATATGTTAGAGTGAGCAATTTTATAGAGAAGTCAGTTTTGGATCATGATTTCGCAATGAAAACTTTGATCTCTTCTGAATTCTCATCACAAAGTTATGTTATGTGGTCATTCATATATGCTAACAACTAGCGTAAATACATCAATACATATATTTTATTATTGAATTGGATAAAGTTACAACACGAGAAGAAATGAAAACTGCGAGCTTTGTTCGTTTCCTTGCTATGTGACATAGGTAATTACTGATAATTTGACGGTAAACTGGTCAAATGATAAAATTGAACGAGTGACATGTTGAAAAAAAATATAATCGGAAAAGGAAATGAGTAAGAGAATGGTGAACAAACCAAGTGTAGGTACTAATAGCTAAAAATGGTGCCAAAATCTCAAACATTTTTGTATTCTTTTCTTTACACCTTTCCATTCCATACACAACATAACAACAACAGGTTAACGTTATGATGATGATGATTGGTGTATAACAGAGTTATTGATGCTTTCTTGATAATTGGGGATGTGCGGAAGAGGTGACATGAAGTAAATAGGAATCGTCGTATTAAAAGTATATCTTTCTTTATGTAACCGACAACAAAAGGAGAGAAAAGAAAATGAAATATTTTATTGACTTACAGCATCATTGTCCGTGTGTGTGTGTGTGTGTGTGTGTTAGTTGCTCCTTTTGTCTCTTTTTCCACTTTCCAATCCTCTCTCACCTTTTCGGTATGTTTCTCTCGAACAGAAAGAAAGTGTGTAGGCAGGAAGGAAATGAAAGAAGTTATCTATATTGGAAATAGATCAGGAAAAGTGACATCCGAGAGCAAACAAAATCCCTAATGATATAACGAACCTTGTGATGGAGCGGAAAAACATGCTGGGTACAGATTAGGCTTATGATGGTGTTGCGTACATGTAATTAATGATTCATATGTAATTATAGCAAAGAAACAATGAAGATGCAAAACTCGGGACAATTACATAAGGATTTTCCACCAATTTTCTTCACGGTTTTTTCCCCAAAAAAAAATTGTAAAAAATGAAGAAAAAATGCTACCATACACCACCTTTGCATAAATTTGTAAGTAAATGAGTTGGTTGATTCCATGTGATGAGATTGTCGTCATTTGTTTCATACTATTTTAGTTACAAGTCGTGATTTCATTTATTGTTTAAAGTGTAGCTTGAAAAAAAACAAAAGTGGTGCTGCACTAATCATAATGACGCGTTGGTAAACATTGTCTAAAAGTTTTGGGACTTCCGTACCAACGTAATTGAGACGGAGGATGAGACAATTAGGTCCAGGAAAACATTGTCTTTGTTTTCCCTTCTACCTGTGTCACTTTTTGTTTTTGTGATTGCAATTTGCAACCATGCATATAGTACACTTGTTGTACATGCAGTGTCGTTTTCATGACGGCAAAACGACCGAGTACGCAAATTGAAGTATGTATCTCTCTCTCTACACGAATGAAAGCAAACAAAGATAATCATCATAACACTTATGAAAGCTTTTTTTCCCCTGTCTTAATGTTTGACTATTTTAATTCAAAAACCAAATATTGACACCTTTTTTTTATAAACCAAGCAAATGTGTGGGGAATGCCACTCTATCACCACCGCTTGTGTACTGTATATTATAGTTTTAGTCATTTCTGTTGTTATACTTTAAAATTAAACTTATGGACAAGAAAAAAGGATTAACTCATTTTGCCATTTTTTTGCATGGGTTTCTTACGTCTTCTGCTTATCCACTTTCTTTTCATTTGAACGAGAGAGCATGCATACTATAGTGATAAAAAAACATAATATATAGTGTATGTGTGCGTAGTGGGTACGACGTCACGTCATTGCACTGTACTGAGAAAAATGAATGAATGAATGAGACGTGAAGTCATGACGATGATGATGATTGACCATGGTGGTGGTGGTTGAGATGATGATGTCATGTGTTTCTCTTCTAGTATCGCCGGCTCAATTTTTTCTAGCGTGGTTTGTTAAGCTCTAACAAAACACGTTATACTCTTGAAGGAGCAGCAGCGTGCGTTATAGTAATGTTTCATAAACATCACCACCACCACCACCACCATCATCATCATTTTTGTTTTTCTTGGAGTGAAAACTCGCAACTTCTGGGTTGAGGTTGGTCGGCCTAAACCAGCTGTATGAGTGAGTGACTTGACTTGGCTTCACAATAATAATGCAATGGAAAAGGGAGACATAGTAGTCAGGCCGGGAGAGTTACCAGAAAGACGGGGTTTTTCATTCACGATCACTGGTTCACTTAATAATAGCAACAACAACAACAAGCGGTGGCAGAAAAAAAATAAGAATCGTGGGCCACAAAACTTGAGCCCGTCTATAATTATAATGTGTGGAGTCGTTCTAAAAAAAGGTGTATGTGTGTAGGCATGCTTATTTCTTGCGATTACAATTTTAAAGAAAAATATATTGATCATAAAATTTGAAATTATTTTGAGGAATCCCGTGTGTAACTCGATTCTAGATAATATTTAATTCTAATAATTTTTCATGAGTGGATTATTTATGGAAAAGTGTACTATTTTTATGCATGTGGATTATGATATGAACTCTTTTGCATAACATGTATATACGGATGTGGTATTTTTAATATAGTTCAATGCTCATACATAAATTACGAATTCAAAAAATTAACCAAATTACCCAAAACATCCTTGTACAATTAGAGCTTCAAGTTTTACGCATAAATTTAACCACACCAGACCTAAATTTTTTATTGACAGTTCACAAATATTTGTACCAACTGTCATTCATTCCATCAATGAAAAGTCAAAGGTTTGCATTGTCCGATCATGTTTAATTTTTCTTACTCGTGTGCATCATGATATTATTATGATGATGGTCAATAAACAAAAGAAAAAAACCTCGATAAAGGACTCTTCAAATATTTCCATGTGTAAATATTCCAATCATTTTCCACTTGACACGGTGACCATTGCAACACTTATCATTTTACAACAATAATAATAATAATAATAAAATGGAATACTATTCGTAGTCAAGTACTCATGGACATTTGCATTGGACAGTGTACTACGAGCGTCTTATTTTTACGTTTTGTGGAGTTACCCAGTCCATTACAGGTTGGTTATGTGCAGTTCTGTTGTTTTTTTCGTTATGGTCTTCTCTACTTTACGTTATTGCACATTCATAAGACGATATACCTCTATTATCGTCGAGGTAGCATAATATACGTATGTACTTGTTTGTTTGAACGTGTATGGTGCATTTATTTGGCCTGCTAAGCAAGTGAGCAAGCGAAACATAATGATGACAGGTAAGCATGCCGCCTTGTACACCTTTGTATTCTACGGGTGCATGTAAGCCAAGCATATACGTATTTTGATTACAATAGAAAGACTTTGTATGATGATGATGCCACTTGCTTGCTTACTTACGTCCACCACCAACTATTTACCCAAAGTATATACCTTTTTATATATTATTATATGGCAGATAGTAGTGGCAGTAGCAGCCAAGCAATAAGTATACAAGTGAGAAAGTCGGATACGGATGTATAAAGCAAAACTTCATGATTTTTGGGACTCATTCATTTATAAACCCAAGTCAGTCAGGACCAAGAGATCAGTATAAAGATTTCTAGCAAGTCAACTCACTCGAGAGAGAGAGAGAGAGAGAGAAAAAAAGGAAAAAAAATTGTCCAAACCTAAAACAATTAGTCATTCACCTTTACACACATACTCAGATAGCACATTACATTATATTTTTTACAAGTGCGTGCAGAAATTTTTAAAAAAGTTTAAAATTTTTTTTAAAAAAATATATATTTTCCAATATCAATTTTTATCGACACAGTTTACAGTGTGATCGTCATTGAAAAAAAAATTGCACACGCACACATACGTAAACACACTCAAACGAGAATGAACACGTAGTGGGATAGTCTTGTGCAAAATGTTCACATCATCATCATCACCGTAAATCGCGACAAGTATATTTAAACTTTTGGTTGATCCATGTCCTCTCACCATTCCAGTTTGAACAGAGCCGTGACCAACAACACACAGTCAACAGCTCCAGAGAGATTTTATTTTTTGACATTGACTGAGTTACATCTGTCATATAAGTACATATAATAATTACAATAAGCAAAGCACAACATTATATATTTTTTATCACAACGCCAGCATTAGTCATAATAAAGAGAAAAAAAGTACAAGTGTCCAATAATAATTTATATACGTACATATATTTTTACAATAAGCACATGGTGAACTTTTTTTGCATTTATTGACGGGAAAAAAGTTATTGTTTTCAATTTATTTAAAAATAAAAAGTAAAAAAGTGATTTTCACGTGGACTGATATTGAGTATATAAACGATACTCATCATTTGTAATAAGCAGTTCAAAAGAATACCATTCCTAAATAAATATTGTTTTTTTTAAAAAAAGAAAAAGTGACAAAGTTTCCAAGGAAGCAATTTAAAAGTTTTCGTCGAATTTATTACAATTTTACCTCAGCAAAACATATCATCTCACATTTCCCAATATATTTAAATAAATATACACAATGTCAGGAGAAGCAGCAACAGAGTATTGTGGACATTGTAGCAGCAATACAGAAATTTGTCCGTATTGTCGTGGGGTATTTCACGAAACGTATAGAAAGATCAAAATGTGTTCGCCACAACTTCAACAACCCTTTCATCATTCCAACAGCAGCAGCAACAACAACAACAACAACAACAGTAGAATGTCATCTAGTGTCAACCTCAGTTATTCTAATTTAAATAGTCAGTTACAAAAATCCGTACACGAATCTGTAGATTACTTAAAATCATCTTCTGCTGAGGTTTGCCGGTGTGCCAAAAACACAAGGACTCCTTCATCTTCTTCAACATTTTGTTCTAGAGCAAGCCATTGCTCGTCCACAGACGGTAAAAATTAATGAAAACAAATCATTCATCATTTTACCAAAAAAATGCATAAATTATTAACTGGAGGGAAATTATTTTATTAATTTATTGGTTCGTTTAAAAAAAATATTCCTGAAACTACTGATAAGTGAGAAGACATCTTAGCTTTTCCGATTTCATGAGAATCGTGATGATTCATACCTGCCTTCTTGATATTCAAGCAAGCGTGAAGCTTACTGAGCTTAGGCAGGCTACGGCAGCGGTAGAAGCAGCAGCATTGGTGGTGGTGTTAGTGGTAGGCTTGTCTTTTATCAAGCGAATCTTAAGTTGCCCCAGCGCGATTCTCATAGCCTTTGTT
Organism: Paronellides praefectus; assembly: GCA_027744595.1. Classification (NCBI taxonomy): domain Eukaryota; kingdom Metazoa; phylum Arthropoda; class Collembola; order Entomobryomorpha; family Paronellidae; genus Paronellides; species Paronellides praefectus. The sequence continues at coordinate 9,948 of JAITYZ010002633.1, forward strand.
CAGCAAGTCTTCACATTGTAGTTATGTTGTACTTTTGTATCATTTCAATTTGTCTTTAATTTGCGTTTTACGTAATAATAATCTGTCTGCTGATAATTTTTGATAATTTTTGAATAAGTTTGAAGTTTTGTCTGGTTTCAAAAGATTTTTGTGCAGAGTGACGGAAATGAAAAATAAGATATTTAAATTTCCAATGATAATAATGAAATTATTTTACAAAAACGTTGTACAGGTTGGAGAGCAGTTCGCTTAGTACTCCTTGGAATCCTCGTACTCCTACCCACGTCAACAATGTCGAGTCCTGTAAATCATCATAGTCAAAGGTCGGGAAGTCCTCACTCCTCTGGCCACCGTAGTCATCACTCGTCTCCTCATCGAGAAAGCGATAAGCCAATGAAATGGATCAATCCATGCAGAATTCCCAAATCCCTGCCTACGCAACCCTCTGAAATTCAAATGCCATCTCAATCGGATGAGGAGATCTTTCAAAATATCGTCACTCAGGCAAAGAAGGCGGAAGTTCAAGCACGGCTCTTTTTCGATGACTTTGTAAGTCTACAAACATTTATAATTGTCTTCTTTTTTTCATTTATTTCCTTTCTTTCTTTCATCATCATCATCAACATCGTCGTCGTCATCATCTTCATGATAGTTTTTGTAGTCCTACTATTTTAATACTATCACACGATAGACAAAGAATCATGTTAATTGGTTTCATTGTATGATCGCCATGGTTGGTGTTGGTCAAAAAATCACTTGGTATTGGTTAATGTGCACCCGCGAGCAAAACTGGCCATGTTCTGTAATTCATGTGCATCTTTCAGTAGTCTGACAAGAACTGTTAGACAGATAGGGAGAGAGAGAGAGAAGGAGAAAGAAAGAAAAAATCAAGTTAGCAGAATAGCTTCTTTTTTCACGAAACTAGTACTTTATGTAGTCTGAAATGTGGTAATGATAATAGGACAGGAGTTCATTGTGCAGGCAGGCAAAAGACAAGAGATGTTACATGTCTGCTGCTGCTGCTGATATTATAATATTTAAAATATATATATTTTCATACAAACTTCAATTGAAGCCAGCTACTTGTTGTTAGATATACATTTCGGAAAGACCATGTCATTACGACACACACACACACACACTCAGGGAACATTATAAACCAGTGCCTGCAGCGTTAATCAGGTTTTTATCAACTGACTCGAGTTGAGACTTAGATTGCTATGGACTATAATAATAATAATGGTAATAATGATAATGAAGAAAAGACAGATGTAAAATGAAATACGCTATCATCACCAAAATTGAAAAATGGTTGTCAAATAAGGATACTTACTTTTATTGTGCGTAGAAACTGAAGTAATAAAAATAAAAAATTGAAAGACTATAGAGAATTGAAAGGTAGAAAAAAGGGCCACTTCCATCATCATCATCATCATCAACACGACTGTTTGCATCATCCACCAATGAAGAAGAGATGAAGTTTTTGTTTCTTCAACTGGCAGATTTTCAACTTGCTAACATTAATGTATACAACAGCAACAAACAACAACGATCACAGCAGTCAGAGAGAACAAGTCGGTAGAAAATCAAAAAAATAAATATAAAAATGGACCCTGTCATCTAAAAAAGAGAGAGGTGGTCCCAAGAGAAAGATTAATACTTTTGCCAAGATTTTTATTGGAACAAAAAGGTAGCACAATCCAAATGCAACTCTACACACAAGCTCACATGTATGTATTTTTTTTCATGAGATGGGCATGATGATAGTGATGATGATCATCATCAAAACTCAATTTACATACGTGGCATCAATTTATTTGCTACATATCACGTAATATATTTGCATACTGATTCTAAATTAAGTGTAGAATGTAATCACAATCACAGTAAATTTGTTTTCAATTTTTTTTCCGTCTCATCAGCGGGACGGCGACATGTGGGATGTGATATGTGTGTGGTTGGTTTAATGATGCATTTATTGCTATGAGATTTGAGAATGAGCAAAGGCAGTAATTAATAATTGTTTTCTCTTTATTATTTGAGCTTTGCACGCATATTAGTTTTATTTGCATTATCAACTAATTATGTTAAATTTTGAGATGTAGTACAGTAAAAAGGGACTAAATATAGCGTCGGATTTTCATCATGTAAATGTGAATTTGGTACTAATTTTGGAAAACATAATGCAGGGATTTTTGTTCGCGTTATCGTTGATACATTATTACATTTTTTTGTAGATCACTCGTTTCGTGATGAACTATTATATAAAATGTGCCGTTTCGTCTCACACAAAAAATTTCCGAGAAGCCATTTTTACCATAATATCATCACGTCATGCTGAACATGATTATTATAGTAGCTCATGTGCGAGACATATAATAGCATGACATTTGAGCGAAAAAAATGAAACATTTAACAGATTGCGAATCCTGACAATTAGATTACTTGATAAAAAGGGATCAGAGATCAGAGCAAGAGCGTTTTGCAAAAGGGGAGAATGGATACCAAGTGAACACTGAATACAAAAAGGGGTAGAGAGAAAGCATATATTTATGTGTATACATATCATAATATATATTTATATATATTAGTATACTTATATACATTTTGAGTGAAAACTATGTCGTATGACGATGATCAGTGGATATTTCTTAAACCGTAATAATAATAATGATAATAAAGTTGTTCTCTTCTCCCACTGGACGAACAAGCTTTGTGAGAGGATGAAGCAAACCATGATATTATGATGATTATTTCGTTGTATTAATCGCTACACATTATGAAAAAAATAACTAATCTTTACGTGGGAAGGCTTCCTGCCTTCAATGTTCTCTCTCTCTGTCTTTTTTCCACAATATCCACATAGATTTGTTTCATAAGTTTATTAAGTAAGTTGTACAATAGAGATATATACTTTTTTCGCAGGTATGTAGTACACACACGCAGACACACACTCTCTCTCTATCTGAAATCTGAAATGCAGTAAGTTAGCTCTTTTTTTTAGTTTTGATGTACTAAAGTCGTCGCCAATATAAACTTCACAATATGCAATTACACTACACCCTATTATATGGAGGCCATCTGTACACAAACATACATTATTTCAAATTCAGACAACATTAATGATAATCGAGGGCAAATATGTTGGCAAAATTTGTTTCATAAAGGATTTTAAGGTAACAGAGCACAGCAGAGGGCAAACCTTTTTGTAGGGAGAGAGAGAGAGAGAGAGGTGGAAGATGTAGTAAAACCAAAGTATACACACACATATATTATAATTATAACTTGTAAAAAAGTGCACATCAACTTAGAACAAACCGTACTTTGTGATTTTTTTTTGTGGTTTGAAAATGTGAGCGAAAAGGGTTTTCTATTCCCAATAATGTGATCATCTCACGATCATACATAATAATATCATGAGAGTCTATCCAACTGTCTTTGAGCAGGGATCTTTGTATTTGTGCAACAACAGCAAATCTCACGAATCCTTTAAAGGCTCCCTTTTTTATCAGCTTTGCTAAATATTTTCGTTTTGAGACAAAAAAAATGATTATCATGATTAGTTGATGAGCTTGTTGTATGACCGAACCCTTGCCGGGGTTGGCTCTGGCTCATGTTGATTGGGGGCTATAAAAGAGCGGTTATGAGAGAGCGACCGGAAGCTAAAAAAAAAGAAGAAAATGTGAACACTGCTCAGCAAGAGATATATTTCATAAAGTATCTCTCTGTGTGTATTTGATAGCTTGTTGCATATTACGTGTCTACTTCATTATTTCACAAAATACAAAAAAAATGTATAAACGACAAGTACCGATCCATTGTTACTTTACTAATAACAATCTTTGACTTAAAAGGAGGAAGGAGGCCCTTACAAGTCACATGTAGATTGAAAACAGATGAGCCTCCTTTTTCATTCTCATCATCATCATCATCATCCTCCTCTCCTCATTCTCATTGCCATCGGGTTGAATAATACATTACAATACAAAGATAAATATACCCAAAAAAAGAAAGAATCTATCGTTTTTGTCTTCTTCGTCTTCTTCTTTGACTTCTCTCTTAAGTAATATTATTATGGACAAAAAAAAGAATAAAAGAAATGGAGGAACGTCTTTTGGCATTTGAAGATATTTGTAATAATAATGAAGTTACTCACTGACTGAAGGTGGCTGGTGTGAGGTCTCCCTGTGTGTTTGGTCGTCAACGACCAAAAAGTCCAGTACACTTTGGGAAAAAATAAAATAGTTATATGATGAGCCGACACAAGACCTCTTCTTCTTCATCTTATGCCACCTTCGCAACTATTGAGAAATATGTGTGTTTGGTATTTGGTCTCAGCAAAAGTCGTCTCCAGATTGCAGGAAAAAATATATATACGTAACTACAAAATGAAGAAAAAGTAAGAAATTGACTTCTTTTCAAGAAAAAAAGGACTCATTGCTCAGTAGAGAGAGAGAAAGGCGAAAAAAGATGAAGTTTTGAAGTTTGTAATTTGTAACCATGAGCCGCTAAACGTTTTCTTGTTGTGAGCCCCTTTGTTTACCTGAGAGAGAGAGAGACACACACACATTTAAGTAAGAGGACGAGAGAGAGAGAGAGAGAGAACAAAACTTTTAAATTTTTTTTCTCTTATTCCCGATATTATGCATACCTCTACGATAACAATATAATAATATTATGGGATAAAGTGGAATGTATGAATGTGAGCATATTAACCGTCAGAAAAGAGGAGAGCATTATGTTTTGCGCGCTTTTAAGATTTCCTCACCTTGTAATTCACTTTATTCTCTTTCTTTTCTGTTTTTTTACTAAAAAAAGAAAACAACTAAAACAGACCAACAAATCTTTTTTTTAGGTATTTCAAGAATTTTTATTTAATTTTTTCTCTCCCTTTTTTCTACTGTATTTTTTCGTTTGTCTGGGCCTCATAGACGTTCACTATTTTGTTAACATTTTATTTTATTTTTTGAAAAAAGTAGCGATTGACTTAATGATTTAAATAGCATCCAAACTATTGGTTTGTTTATAATATTTATACAACTCTGATGATGAGATTGACGAGGAGTACAAGTGTGGTTTTCCTGGCAGTCAGGTTAGAAGCATGCCATACTACCATTTGAAAATACATTGCTCATAACGCCCCATACCCTGACCGTGTGCGGAAGGGAGTCGGACAGCAGTGTCAGTATAGTAGCATCATTAATAAATAGTGTTGTAATTGATTAAATAGTGATTCTAATTTGTACCCATAAATAGAAAAAAAATCATATTATTATTATTATTACACATCATCTTATCCACGTTTACCAGGTCATAGTGCAAACAAAAAAAAGGTTAATGAGATAATATGCCATGATTAGTAGGTCTTTTTGTAAAAACAAGCAGCTCAAAAGGAAAATAAGCTGTTGTAGATGATTATTATTAGCTTTTTTAAAAAAAAAACACAAGAAATGTTGTTTCCAATCCTAGACAGGAGTGTATCGTGTCTTATCTTGTTAACTGAAACCGTAAAGAAAGAGGAAAAAAACCTTAGTGAATTTAGGCATTTTTATTTTAAAGTGGCAAAACAAAACAAATTTATGATGCACTGTCTTTTTTCCTTCTTTTTCTGTCTTGTGAACTTTGTGTTTGGTTTTTTTTCTTCTTTTCCTGGATGGTTAAAACAAGACCTCAACAAGCAAAAAAAGATAGCAATCATGTTATATTTTCAACATACATATTATCAACTTAAAAAACATTGTCTTCTGCGGTGGTGTTTTGTTGGTGGTGATGAGATGATGATTGTTTAGTAGAAAATATGTATTTTCTCTTAGTTTGATCAGTGTGCTGACAAAAAATGTAACTAAAGAGGCACTAATAATGTTCAAACATTATCAAACGTATACCTTTTGGTTAAACAGGTAGGAACAGGTTCATAAATCTTTTTTTTGTGTGTTTCATTCTTTCCACCCAGAGAACTTGTAAAGGGAATTTCCGACACAAAAAAACAACAGCCCTGTGCTGTTCATCAGGGACTCTTTTTTTTGGTTTATAGGATGTAGGTCGCACCATGTGTATATATAAGCTTACCTGAAATTATTTGAGTAATCTTCTTTTTTTTCTTTAATAATAAACATCATAATAATAGCAGATATACTACACCAGGCTCAAGATTCAACTTGCTCATTTACTTATTAAAGTAGCTGAAGTGAAAAAAACGTAGTTTTAAAAGTGTTACATATTTGTAATAGCTTATTACGGATTTACAACCGCACAAGCACACACACACACGCACGTACCATTAACGTTTTTCTTGTTGTATGACGTGGTTTAGGGATTGTGAAGGTCCTCAAAAACGAAAATGCCCTTAAAATCTTATTTTTAGTTTTTGATATTTTGTGTGTAAAGACACAAGGCACGTTGCAACCAGATGACTGTGGAAAAGTTTCATGAATATTCATGTTTGTGGATTAGGATTAAAATGGTGTGTACATGTGAGACAAGTATTTAGTGAGCAGAGGTATTTACATATACGTTCGTAGTGTTACGACGAAGATGATGAAAGAATGAAGTTTTATTTTCGTAAAAAAATTCTATTTTGTACTAAATTGTTTATTTCTGTTTTGTTTTTTTACAGCGTGACGAATGTTTCGGAGAAACGGGCCACGATTTCCAACAACTACATTACGATTGGTTGAAGGATGTTGCTGAAAAAGTTGGAAAGAATCTCGGTGAAACTGTTAGTCAATCAAGATTGGAAACGCTGGAGGTTAGTGAAAAAATACATACACATGTCTTGCATTGCCCCAACATCAACACACCTCAGCTCACCTGAGAACACCTAAGTTGTTCTGAATCATTCTTTTTTGTGATT
>JAITYZ010002634.1:0-14595 GCA_027744595.1 Paronellides praefectus
GTCAAAAAATATCAAACTCTCATATTTTTAGAAAGATAAGTTAGGATCTAAAAATAATCTCACAACTTGTGATTCATACATAGATCAGCATGGTAGTCAAATGCATTTTAGGAAAGAATTTTTACACTCTGAAAATATGAGCTATGTATAAACCCTTTTTATTCGTGCTGTTCCTGGCGGAGGATGTTGTTACTTGCAAATCGTTAACGCATCATTTTCGTGAGGATTTCTGGATCTTATTTTGGTTTTCATATTTTTAGGAATTGCGTTATGCTTACAAACTACTGTCATTATTATCAACAGCATTTTTTGATTGTATACCACCCATGGTAGTAATTACTGTTGCGGGCTTCTAGGTGGTGATGTTATTGGTATGTTGATGCAGACGATAAACCTTTCTGTTACATTTCATGTCGTTTGGATGTAATGTTTACGTTATGGTAGTTTATGTTTCTGCAAACTTGGAAAAGGAGATTACTCATTAGAATTTATAATGTGATATTTTTCTACACTAAATATATATAGTACACTTTCAACTCACTACTGCTTAAATGAACGTCAGAATAATCAAATGTATCCCTTTATATTGTGAAGAATTTTGTAATTTCGACTTTTTCATTGGAATTTCACAATTTAATTATTCCCAGTTTCGAGGTAGATAGATCCTTCTCTCTCTTTTGCTTACATACTTGTGGTGACTATGTTAGCATTTTTATTTTCTAAGGTACCTCATTTTAGCTGCTGCAGCAATGAATGCCGCAACAAGTGACAAGGAGATGGCAAAAGTGTGTATGGACGGAATAGAAATGGATCCAGAAAAGTACCGTTTGGGCCACACAAAGGCATGTAACTGAACAGTTCAGTGTTTTATCGAGGTTTGCGATAATTCCGACAGATCGATGCTTTTGTGTTTGTTGTGTAGTTAGGTGAAAAGTCGAGGTTTTAAAAGGCCAAACGTATATATATATAATACATACCTTTACTATTCAGTTATTTGTTTACTCTTCCTTTCCTGTTTGTTTTATACAATTCTTTGATGAAAAATTAATATTTTCATTGGAACAAACCCACAATTTTATTTAACTATTTACATTTCTTCACTTTTTTACCTATGCGTTTTATAGTTTAGTTTTAGGAATTCATTTCAGTAGAGTGATGATGAATTTCGTAGCTTTCGTACTGAACGAGTAAACACTTACAAATGTGTCTCATTACTGTCACACAGAAATGACTTCAACCTGCAATCTATCTTTCATGTAGGAAATTTGCTAACACTCGAATGGTTTCAGCAATTTTCAATACCTAATTCCAAAACTTTGTTGTGTTATGATGATTTTTTTTAAGTGAAAACCCTACAAAAATACATTTTAGTTTTCCAACAACAATATTGTTATTTATTGTGTATGTATACGTACCTATGTATATATAGATGTAGTTTATATTTGAGCTTTAACAACCAAACATCAAACATATTCTCAATGATTTTATTATTGAATCCATGCTTCAGAATAGTACAAAAACATTATTTATAGTCGCATTGACTCATAGAAAAAACAAGCATATACTATGTTGTATGATATAGAGATGTTAACCTATTTACGGGAGAACTTTCTTTTGGTGTCCTGATGTAAAGACGTACCCTGCCAATCTCCATATTTACTTTATTATTATATATGTATGTATTTTTTTAAATGAATGATTTCTCATGGTGTGTGAGCTTACGTGATCGTATCTTGTGATGTGAAAATATTGTGAGGGAGGGAGATGACATATATGATAAATATATGTGTACATAAATATTTCCTTGCTGCATTGCTGTCTTTGTAGTTTTTGAGAGATGGAGGAGATCGTGACAAAATACATGATTTTGCTGTATTCTCACACGATTATGACATGACATGTCCAAAAAATCTTTGCCATCTGGCGTTCCACAGTATGGTTGAATTAAGATAAACTCATATAATCCTTGAGTATTGCATGGGTTAGTGAAAGTAGGCACTGTAGTAGTAATATCAATTTTATTCCTGCTCATCATTCATTTTTCCTGATTTTCACCAGTTTTAGCAAACATCTATTTTTTTGCGTAAAAGTGTTTTGAAAATTCATCTAAAATTTTTTAGAATAAAACCGATAGCAATCTAGACAAAACCTTTCTAATTTTTGGATTCATAGTGAACCACTAATTTAAAACATACAACGTGAAGTATCATGTATGTAAAGGGATCTAAAAAAATCTGGAGTATTATAAAATGGACAACGGTAGTACTCATGGTTTATTTAGATCTCTTCGGAATGAAACAACTCGTATAGCGAGCATATATTATATATAATATGTTTATATAAGAACACGGAAGCATTGAATGAAACCTTGTATGAAAACAAGATTAAAAAATGTTTCATATATTTTGGATTTTGCCTTAGTATATAGATTTTGTGAATGTATACACCCTTTTGTTGTCAGTTTCTCAGTTTCCCCTTTTGTGTCTTTTTGTACCTAAAGTTACAAGATCCTCGCTCCTCAAGCCGTATCTAAAACTGATGACCTACACAAGTGCGCAGAGATAATTTTGGATACGTGCAGTCTTGATCCTGATCAGTTCCGACTGGGTCACACCAAGGCAATTCGTTTTTCTTTACATTGTCTGCTTCCTTTCTTTAAATCTCCTGTATTAACGCTGCTGTGACATCAAGACTGTTTTCGTCTGTTGCGTCACCGCCAGCTCTTAAACACATGAACTGTTTGCTATTAATATTCCAAATGCTAGTACTAATGAACTTTTTCTTTAATTAGACCTTTGATTAATATTTTTGCTAATTACAACCTTAAAATATTGTAGTTGACAATGAAGGTTCATAATTCATCTTGTTTTTTTTGCTTTGTACGTTTGTAAACAAAATGTTTGGAGATGAATGACTTTTCCAAATGGTTTTGGCTAAAATTAAACAACCTAAACTACAGATATTTTTTTGTTACCTCACATTTTAGTAATGCTTTGAATATTGTTCTCAAAAAGTATAATATGTGTACATAATATTATTACACAACAAATAACTGACTACACCGTAGTCTTTGTCCTTTCTCGGTATAATTAATGGTGTAATTAGTGTGCTTATTCAGTGTAACGAGTCAATGAAAGTGCTTCTATGAGTGCGTAAAATGGATATTGTGATGTACTGCAGTCTACTCGTTCACTTTACAATTTTCAAATTTTAGTTTAACCAAAATATCAGATATCAGTATAAACCAGTTGCTTTTATTGTTGTGTGTATTTATTGCAAGCAATATGAGTCTTGGTTTAGAGTATGCTGAGCAATTAAAAGTCAAGTGTGACAAAGCATGCATATCCAAATATATATATTAGAATGTGAGGTAACATTAGATCATGTACATATGCATGTGAAATGTGTGTGCTGGGTACGAAATGTGGAATATGTACATTATTTTCCCTTTTTTTTCTTCTTCATTTTCTTTTTCCACTAAACCACGACGTGTTTGTTGCTTTTACTAGGAAGCGCTTGTAAGTTTCAACGCTGTAAACTCATACAAACATTCCCTTTTACTCCTCGTGACATATTATTTTAACTTAAGATGATGCATACAAACGTCATAATTACTTGACTGTGCTAAAGTTGGTTGTAATGATGATGTTATAGTAAAATTTTGCTTTAAAAAATTTTTGGCAGGAGAAAGATGTATTGGGATCTCAAGTTATTGCTATTCTACTTTAACCAGAACGGCATGAATCAAAAACCGACTCGTAACTTGTCTCAACTAATATAATTTGTGTTTTAATATGATATATAATATTATTTGAAAGAGTGTGTGTTATTTTTCTCTGTATTATTTGATGGGATGTGTCAGTTCTTTGCATTGCATGAGAATATGTCGAAGAAATGTATCTACCTATGTATATATGTTTTTAAACGCAGGGTTTCTTTTTAACTGTGTGTACTATTTTGTATGCATAAACCCATAAACATCTGCTTAAAATTAGTCGTTGAGTTTTTTATATTTCAGTTTAGCGTTTAATTCCACCCCCTCAAATTTTGCTATTATGATGGATACCACAGGTGTTCTTTCGGGCTGGTGTTTTGGGTCAGCTTGAAGAAGTCCGTGATGAACGACTCGGTAAAATCATTACGTGGATGCAATCAACAGTTCGTGGCTACATCTCAAAGAAAGCGTACAAGAGGTTGATGGATCAAAGGTAGAAAGACTTTTTTATTTACTGCACTATGTGTGTAGTTTCTCTCTTTTCATCTTAAAAACTATTACTTCTTCTTCGTACCATAATCATCATATTATCATCATTACAACTGCCCCCATTCTCCTCTGTTTACTGGATCGTCTTGTGTGTGGTGGATCATTTTATTATCTTGCAAATGTCTTTCTTGCTCCTCAAAGAGAGAAAGCGGTAGCCATTGTAATTATCACATTATACGAACGACAGAGTATTTCACGTGGTAGTAGTAGAAAAGTGGGGTTAACCTTTCTCACGTCACATATGATAGACACTTCTCATCGTATCATATATTATATTACACATTTATATTTCATCACCTTATATGCAGCTTTTCAGAATTCTCCGCAAATTATAAGACAGATAGAAAAAAGTTTTTCTTTTACAAGAAACAAATAAGTGCTCTTTTCCCTGGATATATATAATATGCCGCCTGACGTACCTGTTTATTTACTTTCCCAGCTTGTTTATATTTGCTAGAAAAGAAAACTTTCTTCGTATAACAAGATTACGTGACTGAGTGCACCACTTGTTTCCCTTGTTTTGTTTTGTAAAACCGTGCTTCTCAACCGTTTTCTTCTATCTTATAGAGAGTGTATAGTAGGTGCATATATTATACATAAACAGAAATTACTATCACAATAGAACAAGGGTCTTGTCATCTTTGAATATGATTTTTTGCTTGCTGCTATAAAGTTCATCTTGTGAGAAGGAGAAAAGACTTAAACATAGAAATATAGATATACTAAGCCGAAAAAGTGCCTCTTTTATTTCAAAGCTTTGAGTACAACTTTCTGTTGACCTACTTTATTTACCTTCGCTGAAGCTCAAACTGTCAGGAAAATGACCACCGAGAATGAAGATCCCGTTGAGCTTACAACTCAGGATGAAAACGAGTAATGTGTTAATGAGATTCGTTATGATCATTAAGAGTCAAGTGATAAAATAACAGCATGTTCAATTTAAACTACCACACCACATTTTAACTAAATTATGGTGGATTAAAAATATTTTCTCACAAGTTCCACCTAAACTCTATAACTTCCCATTTAAATTAGTTTTATTATTACCTATTTATTTCTTAATATAAAATTCTACCAGTTTAGAGAAATAACACATTATTAATATATGAGAGAAAAAAATCCTCATAATTTATATTCATTAATGAGTAGTATTTTTGTTAAGGGTACACAGAGGGGAGGGTAAAATTTCCAAGCTGTAATACATTATGAAAATTGATGGAAACATGATGACACTCTTGAGGTTTTTCTTCTTGGCTGTCGTTAATCATTGGATCTTAAATTTCAGAATCGCTTTACAAGTTGTCCAACGCAATTTGCGACGTTACATGTGCCTACGAGGATGGCCATGGTATCGTTTGTGGCAAAAGATCAAACCCCTCCTTCAAGTTACCCGTGTCGAAGATGAAATCAAGGTAAGGTGAAAAGCTACATTTTATTGGCATGTGTTTAATGGAAATCGTCCCATTACGTTTTCATCCCTTTATTCCGACTAATTTGCCGTTCGGTCAACAGCTATATGGTTGGCAAATGTTGCTGGTGATGTGTATAAGCTACACCTCGCAAAATTCTATTACGTAAATTACTGTGAGAGAAAAGGTAAAAGTAAGTGAAAATACGTTTATACAATTCATACAAGGAAATATATTTTTGGGGTGCATGAAAACAAACGAAATTCGTTTCCTGTGATGACGTGCTGTAAATGTGCGAGGATGCGTGAAAGTATTTTGTTGAACAATATTTATGTTTATGAAAGGTATTCTCAAAAAGTTTGCGACTGTACAAAACAGGGCAAATTTTCTCATAAAAAATTTCTGGTACATGGTAAAATAAGGACATAAACAGAAATTTATGATCTTGATAAACACAAACATTTAAAGAGTGCATTTACGCACGTCTGCTTTTTACTTGGTTTCTTTTGAGAGAACCAGTGTAGGGATACCATATATTATAGTGGTGAAGCTATTGTGAAATTATCCATGTTTTATTCATAATTCCTCCCAGCAGATAAAAATCTGCTTTACTTGCGAAAGATGTTTCGACAATTTCTTCAGGGATATTGTGTGGCTATGAGGAATAAACTTGGTTTGTAGGTGGGCATCCCCCTGATAGCACACTCTTCTTTCTATATATTTTATATATTTTTTAGTACATTCATTAAATGAGAGACGTAGATTGGAAAGATGGTAGTAGTAAGTCATATAATATGCTTGTCGGAAGAGTTACACACATATGTTTTCTAAAATATTCACATACATCAAGTTTCAGTGTAAATTTTGAATTTTTAATAGTTAGAATGGTGCGTTTGGCCAGACGATTCATCATTTTTGATATTTTTCTCTTAACCAGTATACCACATACATACATTCATACTTTATGTCACACACAAAAACACACTGAATCACGCATAGAGGAGCTCTCATAGTTTTTTTAAAATCCTTGTCGGTTGCCGGTTCGTTAGGCAGTTGGGACACCTAAAATGCAGTATAATGATTTTTAGAATTTTCTCCTACTGCACGGCTCTAAAACATTTGACTAGTAGTACTTTCGGAGGGAAAAGATAATGAAAACACACTGCTCTCTCTTTTGACTAAATGCCATGCGTTTTTAGAGGCTTTTACAAGCATACCATAAGAGAAACACAAATTTTCGGTACAAGATTGAAATTTTAAAAGATATTTTATACGAAAGCATAGAATATCCAAGTTTCGTTTCTCTTTTTTTTTCACATAAATAAATACTTTACATGCTATCCGAAAAAATAACTGTGTGGTGGAAATTTATGGAATATATTGCATATCTGTCCTGCTTTTGCAACATCGTGGGGTTTTGGTTTACTTAAAAATGTTACAGGATTTCGCACCTGCTGTGCTTGTGAGTCTTCTGTACAATAAATGTATAAATAATATTATTATGTTTTTTATACTTCTTGATGTACTACAAGTTACTATAAAAGAAGATGGACTCTTATGATGCTATTTCAAATGCATACTAGAATTTTATCTTGACTATCAGAACGCAGAAAATTGACGGACATATAAAACCTGCAAAAGCTGTCGAAACACGAGTCTCACGGAGGAGTCACCATTTTACATGTACCAAGTCTTGTAATGTCATTTCTAAGACATGGTTGGTTGACTCCCTCAAGAGAAATGGATCGAAAATTACACGTACGTTTTTTTATGTAATTTAAAAAAAATATTGGCTTTCTACCCGACTGAAGGTCTTTTCTGAATTATCGCAAGCTAATCAAATTAAGCCATCTGCAACTCGGGACATACTTTTTTTTACAAGTAGATTTTGTCCGAGTAAATAAGAGTGCCAATTTCCCCGCTTGATCCTACACAATATGAGTAGTATAATATTTCATATGCTTGAAAAAGTGATTATCAAGTTAAGAAAATTTTCTTATATACTGTCGCAGGTGGAGATTTTCACACATCACCCAGACACACAGATGTATAAACTTGAAACTTTTGACACATAAGCTGAACATGATAAACAGGCCTTTCGAAGGTTGTAACGATTTCTCTTTTGATAAAGTGATAAAGTTGTATCATTTCATATTCATCGTCAAAGAAAAAAAAAGATTTCAGAAAAAGTTTCAACAAAAACTATCTTGACTACAACTACATATACTGCAAAGTTTCTCTTTAAAATGTTTCCTCTCCTTCCGTACTTTTTCTCAAACAACTTGAGTTTGATCATCCCCGAAACCAATCTCAGAAGAAGAAACCGAGAAATAAATAAACAAGTAGTAAACGTTACTTTTACCACCACCATATCGTCATGATATACATGGTTTTATTATTGTACCTACCTTTTAATGTTTAAAAACCAGAGAATTCATAAATAAAACCAAGTATGGATGTCAAGTGCACTCTTTTACGAAGCATAAGAATATCACATTCATAATAATGATGATGTGATGTTAATAGTATTTTTTCTTTGCCTGAAATTTTTAAGGGGTTTACTACTACCAAAAGCAGAGCATGGTATTCCATTCCGATTTAAGATATGACGTGGCACTGGTGTGGGATTTATGGATTGTGATTTCAAAACGTGATTGTACAAAGTCATATTATAGGTATGTGGCGTCAGTTGTGTGACTTGCGAGAGAGCGATGGTGAAGCAGTTGTATGTATGTTGGAAGCAAAAGTATGTATATATGAATCTCGCCATATCTTACTCAGGTCATCCCCGCATCATCATCATCATTTATGATATGATAAGCAAAAATATTTCTCGACATACTTGGATATGTGTATGTATCTAAAATAGCGAAAAAATTTCTCGGGTTAAAATATTTGTATGTTAACAAATCTGGACTGCATCCTCATAGGTAAAAAATAAATATTATGTAGACGTACTAAAACGTGTACGATGATAAACATGAAAACTACTACTTTCACATACATATGTACATGTATGAGTCAGGTCTAATGATAATGGCATAATACCTAGATAGGAGGAAAACTCCATTTGGTTGGTTACGGTATTTGCTTTAGAATTTTTATTTTCACTATTTTGGTTTAGTGATGCAACGTTAATGGGGGTTTGACAGGGTTTCCCTGCGTAAGGAAAATATAACTAACTTATTCGGGAAAAATGTGGGCGGATGGATGGATGAGATGAGAAACTGTACATGGTTGATGATCTCAGGCGTTTTCTCTCTTGCATATACATATTTATATTACACCACGGTTTGCTCTTTCGCTCCGCTAATAAATAGCATAACACTTTAAATCACTGGCAGTTAGTGTGGCTGTGTGATGTGATTCCAGCTAGTGACTCCCATCATTCTCAACCAGTAGCTCATGTTGTGTAGTCAGTTACTCATCATCACCCATACAACAGGAAAAGAAGTCAGGATCCACTTTGATTTCTTTTCTTTTGGTGTTAATCAACCAGAGTTGCAGCGCATACCATCTCATTCGAATGTAGTAATCAGTAATCATACTCGTAAACATCCTGCCAGTGCCACACACCACCTCCACACAGTGTGAATATAATTTTTTTTATTAAAAAATACCTTACAATTTTGACGATCCACATACAAATCAGTAATACTTCTACTACTCGTCGCATAATATTCAGGCGTATCAACCAGTAGACATACATAAACACACACCTTACCTTTCCACACCCACCGATTATTACAGCTTACTTGTGGGATTTAATAGTTACGGAA
Organism: Paronellides praefectus; assembly: GCA_027744595.1. NCBI lineage: Eukaryota > Metazoa > Arthropoda > Collembola > Entomobryomorpha > Paronellidae > Paronellides > Paronellides praefectus. Next base: position 9,453 of record JAITYZ010002634.1, read on the forward strand.
GTAAATATTCCACAACCTACAAATCTATTTTAGTGGCAGTGTCGTTGCCTGTCTGCAAATCATCATCAGTATTTTTGTCTGTGTTTCAAGCTATGTAGGTAAAAGAACTTATATATTTTAACATACATATATAGTTACGGTGCTCTAGAAATTTCGAATTGAGCACACTGAATATATGTATACATTTTTTTGTGATTAAATTTCCAAAACATATAGCCTCTCTGGGTGCAAATAGCTACTCAGAAAACAAAAGTGTAACTACTTAATCATCGGATTTTTTTCTTTAGGGCTGGAAATCAAAAGTGTTACGAAACGCAGCTTTTAAAAAAAAATTAAAAAAAAGTTTTTGTGATAATAGAATATATTTTTTTTGGTTAGTTAGTGCCCAAGCCATATAAGAAAGTATGTAAACGTGAGTGTTGAAAAGGAAAGGTGGGTAATAGAATAATATTTTCGTGTGTATAGTAGTAACTTTTTTTATGTAAAATATATAAATATTGAAACAAGAGAACTGTGTACACAAAACGGAAACCGAAAGAGAGAAAAAACAGTTTAAAAAAATTGTTACTGGAAAGTTTTGTAGTATTTGTTCTTCTATTTTTTTGTGAAAAAGAAGTATTTCCATTTCTTCTTGCTCTCTTGAAAACACATACCACCAACATTTGCCAACATGACTATGGACGATGAAGATGTTGATTTGAAAATGCCCATGGGACGACCTGGGCCAGATATGTTTGATAAACAAATTGAATACAAACAGAAACTGGAGGAAAAGGTGCATAAGACCGAGGAAAAATTGGAGAAAGAGGAAAAGTTGAGGAAGCAAGTTGAAGAGAAGCAGCTGAAACTCCTCCAAGAGAAGAATGAGTTGCTCACACAACTCGAAGCGGAAAAGGGCCATGTCGGGGAGGTTACGGATAAACTTACAAAGGTTTCCGCACAGAAACAGAACTTGGAGGGTCAACTTACGGTAAGTAGATGAGTTTTCCAATATGTTTTATTCTGCCATGTTCCATGTTTTACTATTTGAAGGGAAAAAATTCAGGCTGAATGAGTATTATAATTTATTTGTGTAATATTTTCGCATTTTGCATTCATGGTGCAACTTGGTACTGCTTTTTATTGTCTTTTCTTGTGCTTCGTTACATATTTGCGTAATATCATATCTGGGGGACCGTACATATCTCAAACTTTTTGTGGTCATTCTAACCAACTCTCGTTGCATGTAACAAAGAAGTTAGGTAAGCAAATGATAAATGGCAAAAACACTGCAGCAATTCGTAAATCCTTTTTATTATGGTCCTGCTTGCCAATTCTTGAATCAGGCAAAAAACGTGGCTTTTCATCTTTTTAAATTTACTGAAATATTTTTTCGTAAGCCACATTTTTGTGATTTATTTTCGCTTCATATGTTTAAATTCCAGGTGTTTCGTTTTCTTGCAATTATCCTCTTTTTTTCATTTTTACTACATACTCATGATTTACTGCTCAGTGCAACGCTGAAAGCTCTGACAAATTTCAAGTATCTGTTTATTGAGATACTGCGTAAGCTTTTTAAATAAAGCAGACTGATTTGCAACCAGATCCGACTCGAACATATGGACGTAAACAGCACAAATATGCTGTGTAAATTACGGGCAATGAAGCGGGGAAAGTAAAAAGATTAGATAAATATATTCTTAGTTTGTGGGAGGAATTTTTGGAAGTGTCCTCATTTTTGAAGGTTTTCGGAATAGTATACTCAGAGATGCAACTAGTGCTTTAGATAGAATCAATCGCAGAGATAATCATATAATATGCTAGAAACATGTATACCTACATACATACATATAAGCTTATGTACTCAAATTCACCCACCCGTATTATGTGTTCTTGTTTACATGCATTCATGAGATTGGGAAATCATGATGTAAGAATGAAATAGTACACGAGAATAAACTTTAAATAGAAACATAAAAAGGTAATAATATGAGTATTACTTGTATTTACTACACTACTGCTGGATTAAAACTTTATTAAAAACACCCGACAAACATGATACAAACTGACAAGTTTAGAATATTAAAGTCGTAAAAGTTCTTTGAATGACATCACCTGGGCATATGATAACTTTGTTTTTAAAATCGTAAATATTTTCATTTAGAATATGAAAGAGCATTACGTTGAAGGATTTATGCCGTTTATGCAATGGTTGTTACAAAGAAAAAGTAAAACAACAAAATTATTACATTTACATACATTGATGGAGAACCCAACATATGAGCTCATTATTTCCATGCAAGAGAATATAATATTCAAGATGAGATTTACGCAAGCAAGACGTTTCGAAAATTGAAATGAGCTATTAATAAAATGATTCCTGGAATGCCAAGTACAAAAAGAGCTTATGCATACGTACTACATGTTTAAAAAAAGAGAGTCTGTAAGAATTGAAGTGGTAACATTTATCATAAACAAAGATTTCTCTTTTCCATCACGGGACTTTGGATCATTATCACTTCATGCGAACCATTGCAGCGAATTAATTGAGGGGATCCATTGAATTAAGCAATGAAAAAAATTAATATCATATTACATGTAAATTGTATACATATATTATTATAGGTATGTGGAACAGAGATACTATATTAATGGATCATTCATATGCCAGAAAACGTCCTAATTTGGAACCCCCACCCCCATGTAACGCCTTTTTAACATGGGGCATAAACGGAGAACCTGATACCCCCTAAAACCGTTACTTACCATATGCATGATCCCTAAAAGAGAGAAAAGTATAAATTCTTTGAAATAGTTTAAGAAAACGAGGAAGCACAAGAAAAGTGAAAAGCACAATTTGATGTTAGTTATAGTGTACAAGTAACGCTTCGCAGTGATATTTGTCATCTTCAAGAATGAAATTAAGAAAGTGAATGATTTGTAAAGCATGCATACGCATAAGTTATACCAATTCCGTGAGGTCTAATTGATTTGATTTTGTATTCGCGACACAATTTATTCTCAGGATGTACAAGATAAGCTTACCCAGGAAGAGGAAATTCGGAATCAAGTGCACCAACAAAAGAAAAAATTGGAGCAAGAAATTTCAGGCATGAAAAAAGAACTGGAAGATATGGAACTACAGTTGAGTAAAGCCGATGGGGAGAAGCAAACAAAGGAACATCAGATCCGGAGTCTCAATGATGAGATTGCTCACCAGGATGAGCTCATTAACAAAATGAATAAAGAAAAGAAGCATTTGCAAGAAGTGAACCAGAAAACCGCAGAGGATTTACAAGTAAATATAATGATGATGATTTTGATTAACATATGCAAGAAAATACCACTGTTGGGAAAATATATGGAAATTCTCATGTAGAAGGTTTTAACGATTTTAGTAACAATTCACAAGTAAATTAAAAATCTATAATAATTTGTAGGCTGCCGAGGATAAAGTAAACCATTTGAACAAAGTGAAAGCAAAACTGGAATCAAGTCTGGATGAACTGGAAGATACTCTGGAGAGGGAGAAAAAAATGCGGCAAGATATTGAAAAAGCAAAGAGAAAGTTGGAAGGTGATCTCAAGTTAACACAAGAAGCTGTTGCTGATTTGGAACGAAATAAGAAAGAACTTGAACAAACAATCCAGAGGAAGGATAAAGAAATTGCTTCCCTGTCTGCCAAATTGGAAGATGAGCAATCTCTGGTAGCCAAACTCCAGAGACAAATCAAGGAACTCCAGGCAAGTTTTTATTCATTTTGCTCAGATAAAATATATGCTGCATTTTTATTTCGTCATGAGTCATGATGTGTTATATTATGTATATGATATAATTTTTTTTTAAATAAAATAGGCGAGAATAGAAGAGCTGGAGGAAGAACTTGAAACTGAAAGGCAAGCCCGTTCTAAAGCAGAAAAACAAAGATCAGAATTGGCTCGTGAATTGGAGGAATTAGGGGAAAGGCTAGAAGAAGGTTAAACGAAATTAAATTTCAATTTTTAAATCACATTTCATGAATTCGGATATATATGCATAATTAATAAAAAAAATTACCTCAAATCTAACCTTGTTTTTTAATTTTAGCTGGTGGAGCAACCTCAGCCCAAATTGAGCTTAATAAAAAGCGTGAGTCTGAACTGGCCAAGCTTCGCAGAGATGTGGAGGAGTCCAACATTCAGCATGAAGCTGCAATGGCAAATGTTCGTAAGAAGCACAATGACGCTGTTGCTGAAATGGCCGAGCAAATTGATACCCTTAACAAAATGAAGGCAAAGGCAGAAAAAGAAAGATCTCAATTAGCAAGTGAGCTGAATGACATCCGAGCTGCAATGGATCACGTTACCAATGAGAAGACTGGTCTGGACAAAATGAATAAACAGCTTTCTTCGACCCTGGGTGAAATTCAGGGCAAGTATGAGGACGCGTCAAAAACCGCTGCAGAATTGGACCAGAGCAAGAAAAAGCTCATTATTGAAAATAGCGATCTTACTAGGCAGCTTGAAGAAGCAGAATGCCAAGTTTCTCAGCTCTCCAAACTTAAAACATCACTGGCGACACAGCTTGAGGTCAGGAAAAATTTAATTGACTTTAATAAAATTAATTTAAAAAAAATTATGATTAATGAATGAATGAATCAACGTAACTAACTTATTATCTTTCCAGGATACGAAACGAATGGCGGATGAGGAATCCAGAGAACGAGCGACCCTGCTTGGAAAATTCAGAAATATTGAACATGATCTTGATAGCCTCCGCGAGCAACTTGACGAAGAAGGACAAGGAAAGGCCGATCTTCAAAGACAGCTATCCAAAGCTAATGCAGAAGCTCAGCTATGGAGGGTCAAGTACGAAACAGAAGGAGTTGCCAAAGCTGAGGAGTTGGAGGAAGCAAAGTATGTACTCTGTCATACTAATTTTACTATCATTGATGGTCAGAATTATATTTGTTGTTACAAAAAGCTATAATAATAAACATGTCAACCTATATATTTTAAGTAATTTAATTATATTATTCCGAATCTTACGAACGTAATTCCATGCTTTGCCTTTACATGACTCTTTTATTTTACTTTACTTTGCTTTAACAGATCGGTGAGGGAGGTAGAAATATCCATGAAATTGAAAAGGCACGCAAGAGATTAGAGGCAGAGAAAGAGGAGCT
>JAITYZ010002635.1:0-11616 GCA_027744595.1 Paronellides praefectus
TGTAACATATCATTCTAAACGTTTATGTGATTAGAATCGCCCTATAATCACAAAAATGCTTCTTCTTATAGTTTAATAGGGTTTATTATTGAAGGGTTTATTATTGAAGGGTTTATTATTAGTTACTTGATTTAATTTTTAAAAAACTGTAGGGTGCATGTGTGTAAGTAAAAAGGGTATGCATGGAGATTAAGGGGTGGGAATTTAAAGACACCTTGTTTGTCTGTCTGTAAATATTACATTAAAATCTGTTGGCTTAAGGGCAGAGCCTTGTTTGAGTTAGCGGATAGTACTTAAAACTACGTGCAACTAAAAATGTTGCTGAATCTTGTCAAATGAACCTATTACGCCCAGTGCACCAGTTGTATGCGTAACACATGTACATGTGTATATCTTCATTCTTAAAATTCACTTAAACGTCAAATATAACTTTTAACCAAGCTTTTGGAAGGAGAAACTTTTACTAGCTCATTCAGTATCATAAACTACATCTACATGACCAACATTCTAAAATGTTATTCTATATACGCGAAAATAACTCAATACAAATTTGTACTTAACCCCTTGATATGAGTTTTAGGTAAATAAGTGGATAGTATGATATTACATGGCCCGATAGTTCACCCTCTGCCCTTGGTAATGTTGCTAACACTAATGTGCATGGTTGATAACCGCCCGTTGTTAATAATAATACGGAGGGGATTGAGTTAGATGAACAGAAGAAACATATTAAAAATACAAATAAACCCCTTGCTGAAACAAACTTCGTAGCAGTGTCAGCATAGTTGGTGACGTAGCATTGTATGCCAACCCGAAAGATGAAGATGATCATGATGACATGGTAACGGAACGGATGGCAATGTTTCAAAATTGTCGATACAAAATAAATAACATGCATGAAAAGGAAACAAATCAAACAGATGTGGATATTTATCCACCATATTAAGCTCAAATTTATCGGATGATGAAATCGCAGCTTTTCTTGAGTCTGTGCACGTGTTCAGCACGAAACAAAGTGACACAATCCCATTTGTTCTACAATCTCACCGACGACTATAGTGTTTAAAAGGACGTGCAATTTAAGTTCAATGCAGGAGATCTTTTGCAATGTTCTACTTGAGTATAATACTCAAATTGTGTTGGATATGTTTCCCTCAAAGTTAATAAAAGTTTTTATTTTAGAACGAAAAGATTTAGTACTATTAGGACACCACTACCACATGTATATAAAAAACAAGCGATGTATGTATCACCATCAGTCTTCCTTGATGAGCAGCTAAAAAATACATCAAAACACGTGTTGCAGAGGAGATGAATTTCCAGTAGTCATATTGAAACTTTTAGTTTGTTTTTCCTTCTTTTGAGTAATGAGATCATTCAACAAACAAATGTTTGAAAAGAGAAGAAAGAGACAAATGCTGTCAACATTTAGTCGCGATCAAATCCAAAATCTCAAAACAATGCCAAAAACATTTACTGTGAAAACCGGCAAAACAATGTATCCCGCCAACAACCAGCAAAGCGATAAAACAATTACTTTATATGCAACCAACAACCAGCATAAATTCAACCGTATTGACTGTTTTGTTGCATTTCATAGACGTTGGTCCTTTTCTGAGAGAAAAGGAAAATTTGAGCATTGTTCGTCTTGCGTTCAAACAGCCCAGTACAATAACTCAATCAAGTTTTACTAGATCTCAAGTTTTTGTTCTTATGTAAATGTTTACTTTACAGGGTGCTTCTCCGTCTGGGTTATTAGTGCCTTCCATTTACTAGTAAGTTTTCTGAGACTGCGTGGTTTTGAAGTTACTGAGAAAATCAAATCAACAATAAACATGAAGGTGTCTTAATCTGATTACACAAGTACCACAGTATATGTTTTATACACTAGACACTTACTAGTTTTTTACTTTGGGGATTGACGTTCAGCGGGCCTGGAGGGTTATAAAGCTGCTAAGAAGGGTCCTCATCCGGTGTCGTCGCTTTAATCATCATCGGATTCGTCGTTCTCAGTGGTTTCTTCTTGCATTACGTCAATATCAACTCCAAATTTGTATTTCTGAGGACAACGGAGCTTACTCAACATGGACGTGATCGGCAGGTATCGGTCCATGCAAGAGATCTTGCTGCACCTGTCAATAGTTGATAAAAGCTTGTCGTTGATCTGCATTGAAAACCTTTCCTTCCCGGACTTCCTCAGCAATTACTTGAAGCAAGTTTTCTCTTCCTTGAGTCATATCATTACGGTTAATATGCGCCATTGTTTTTTGGTACAATACCTTAAATAAAGACAAAAAAACAACAATTTGTTAGTTGAAGAAATATCTGAAAATATATCATTAATTCATTATTCATTCATTTGTGGCATAAAGATATATTATACCTTTTAATTTGCCCTTAAGAGAAAGGACGACCATTTTTTGCCATTTAACGAAACAGCATTTTAACAAAATCATCCTTGGGGAATGGTCGAAGTAGAATCGACAAATATGTCAATCTACATATTTGTTATCGTCTTATAAATGGTAGTATACCGTATTTTAGATCATTTGTATAAGCAGTCAGTTTGACTTCCAACACACGACGTTTTATTATATAGTTATGCGTTACATATGAGCCGGTCGCGGCTCTAGTTGAAAATTTCATTTCTCTATTTATTATCATTTTAGATGTCAATAAGCTATCAGTATAAAAAATTGCCCTTCATGTATATGCCAGTAAGTTATACGAAATAAAAAACGTCAGTTTAAAAATTAATACAGGATTACATTATTATTTGTTATATCTAACCTTATTTTGTAGCCAATCATGCCATTTACACCAATGTCGAAATTAACAACTGTAAAATGTCTGCCTGCAAAAATTTTCGTGGAATTCGGACTGAAAAGTCAAAATAAAATTCAAATTAACGATAAATTCAATTCATATAGTAAGAATGACACTTGGTGGAGTACACTTGGTTACTTTGAAATTATGCAACCACCTGCTTGATGTGTTTGAAAATGGTTGAAAATAAGAAACGCGTAGATGATGAAGAATGAAGAATCGCGTAGATGTTAAGGGGATTCATTATATTTTGAAAATTGGGATTGTACAATGAAGGAGATTGCAACTTCGGCACATGTGACGTGGGACAAAAATTGTTTATTTTCGTCAGTTGTGAAAGGTTTACTTGGAAGTAGTGATTTCCATTTACTTGTTCGGCTGATGTCGCTGCGGCACAAATTGGAATGCTTTGAACATTTGCTGTAGACAATTGACAGAAAACAATTTATGTCATTACATATATCTTTTAAACCCGAGGGAAAATGGAAAGGACTTTCATGTGCTATGAGAAATTTTAAATACAACTTTTGTTGTGCATTCGTTCAAATGCGCCGTTATAATTCCAATCCAGCTTTCGAATCTACTATGGCTATTTATTTGCACGTAGACGTTATCTTGTATACGAACAGAGAAGGTGAGATTTAACAAATTGCGCTCTCTTATAAAGGTATATTTTTTGTAAGCTGATAACAATAATCTAATTATAAATTTCTTTGTTTTAATTTATAACGCAAAGCGTCACCGGAAAAGCCAACCACAAGGAAAACGTACGGACCAGCAGAAAATGACGAAATCGACAGTAATAATGATAATGATAAACCTAAGGGAAAAGAAAAGATAACTGCAAAGGAAAAAATAAGGTGGGAAATACTAACTAATAACATAAGGTGCTTTCATAAATGTACCCTTATTGATGGATTTCATGCATAACAATTTAATTAATCATTAAATTGTTGCTTTTTTTATTTATGTTTTTGGTGTATAGCGCAGGGTAATGCCTGCAGATCTTAAAACAAGGAACCAAAAAGACAAGACAAAGAATCGTCTGAAGACGTAACCACTGAAGGCAAAAAATCCTCTGGAGGTCCTTATAGAGTAAACTCTGCTTTTTATATTCATACAGATAAGTGCTTACTGATTCTAATGTTTTGTTATGTTTAAAATCTAGTATGACACCTGCAGTTACAATTCCTCTACGAAGGCAAACCTGACACGTCACATAAATTTATTTCATTGTTCAGAAGTCGCAGCGAGAAGATATAAATGTGCCGAGTGTGATAAAATGTTTAAAAGGCCCGATCATCGCAATAAACATGAGGCAAAACATGATAATCCCGTATCGTATCATTGCAGATTTTGTGAATACAAGTTATTTGCAAGAAGTTTTTAACGAAACATGAGAAAAAATTCATTAAAGAGCATTAAAAAATAATAATAATAAATAAATAAAGACAGGAGTACGGATAATAAAAAAAGTTAGGTTAAATTATGTATACGGGTGTTAAAATACTGCAGCAGTGTAAAAAGTAACAAAATGCTATACTACTATAAAGTTTGGCTATGTCAAACTATTCCTCTATTATGTTTAAAAATATAAAGATTCTATCCAGCAATTAAAAAAAAACATTCCAAATAGCATGTAATTTATGAATCAAACGTGTATTTAATAATCATGAATTACTTGATTGGCCATCCGGATAAATTAATTCCACATTTGCAAGATACCTTTGAATGGTATTCAGTAGGAATTTGCAATGCTCCGTAGTGTTCAGCCGTTATAAATTGGGTACTAGGAACCTTGCTACCGGACATCTTGTATCGTACATGGTTAAATTAAAAAATAGGTTTAAAATTTCGAAAAAAAATCAAAATATTGGAAAAAGCTTACGCTACTTCGTTATTGCGGTTGTTCCGGTTTATTGTTTCTTTTACAAAACTAATAATAATAATTAGTTTCGTATAAAACACTTTCCTGACCCATATACCTGAATAAATGACACACTTGAATTAGATTACATATTTATAAGTTTTTTATTTGATTTAAATTTGATAGTTTTGGGAAACATGTTAGTGTTAGAGCTTGATAATTACACATATACCTAATGGTTTTCACTTAAATTGATAGTGCAATTCAAAAGGTTAAAATGTTTCAAAAGATATTTGGCATTACCTAACATTACACATTGCTGCGAGAAGCGATTATGCAAGTTTCAAGACGATTTTAATAGCCGCAAGAAACCAAAATATGAGTGGGTGGCAAGTTTTCTGGTGGCTTGTTATTAAAGGAATTATTAAACGGAATTTTGCAAGCTACCATTTTGATGTAATATGAAATTAGATTCATCAAATCCAATAAACGAAGCCAAATTACATTTCTTGCTTCCACTATAAATGCTGCCACTGCAAATACCATTACAGATAGAAACAATATGAAAATGATTTGTATATTTCCCTCCAGATTAGGTCGCTTCAATGGTACAAGATTGGGCGGTAATCTCATTTCTGAGAGTGTGTTGGTCCACCAGTTTATTATCCCGGATTGAACTAAATAACGGCACCGTTCTAGTAGATCAGGTACTACCAACCCCCAAAAATTTACAGCAAAATATTGAGTTGGTGCAAATATGTCTTTAATTATGTCCGAGTGGCGTCCACTTTTAATCAGATTCCGGGCAAGCTCTTCAGCTTTAAAGTGCGGTAGCACAACTACTGATTTGTTACATTTTTTCATTTCGTTTTTAAGCAAGATTTCTTCGCGGGAGTAGAACAAATCCTTTATTACATATCCCATTTGATGAGTTATTACACTGCCCTCATATGGCTGAATCCATTGAAGTTGATACAATGGCAAAAGTGCATTCAGTAGACGGGTATACAAAATAGCCAGGTTTGGGTATAGCTGCGTGGAATCACTCAACTTTAACAGCAGCTTTTGTTCGACGGTGTCGCTAAAATTCACGTCATTAAAAGTATTTTTAACGTCCTCAATTATCGTTCTCACTTCCGAACGAATACAGTAATCTGCAATATTATGCAAATGTGTCTCATGCTTGTTTGACAAGTTGGTCGGCATATCCGAAATTTCCTGCGTCATACTTAAATTCCAGAAACTCAGTTCCCCCGTTCTTGTGTAAATCGTAAAGTTATCGTGAAGAAGTTGCCCTATGTTTTCGTATGGAATTGTCTTTGGGGGCAGCACCATGTTATAAACATTTGTATTTTTGTACGCATTGCTTAGTACAACTCCTACAAACATGTATGCAGCAAGTAAGATCCGTAGCTTTTCGTTATTTGCAATCATCATTCTGAATGGATCCCCCTGATCCACTAGAAGTTTTATAAAGGAAAATACGAGATCAAATGCTTTCTCAAAAACGTTGAGCTTGACCCGTTTTGTTTCCATGGGGAAATACGCTGTCACGGTTGTTGCCATTATCACCAAAGAAATGGATAGAAAAATCCAAACATAATTATCAAACACATTGACAAACTCTTCAAATGGTAAGGTGGCGCTCCCACGTGGCCCGCAACTAACAACCCGAAGAGCATTTAGTTTATTGTCAAGTACGAGTGGATATTGTAGTCCTCCAAAGTGTTGCAAATAACCAAAACTGGCAATTGTAACTTGAAACTCTGTTTCCTCGTATTTCCTGTGAACTATACGCTCATTTTCACAGCCCCTATTATGGTCAATTTGAAACGTGTAATTTCCTGCAATGATCATCAAAAAGCTGGCAAAGGCATGGTGAAGATTTTCCTGCTTGTTTACAAAAGGAAGTTTGAGCATGCCAGTTTCCAGATATGCATTTTTACATTGCCTCAGATGACCAATGAATCTGTGGAAATATGTGTGGTGTTCAGAGCCGACATCCAGAAATATTTGATCTTGAGCAGTTGGCCTTGCCACCGTCGTAATGAATTTCCAACTTAAGCTTGACCAGGTAGACCCACTGACTGGCAATTGTGACTTTAAATTCTGACTCTTCGTATTTTCTATAAACTATACGCTCATTTTCACAGCCACTATTATGGTCAATAGCAAACGTGTAATTTTTTGCAATGATCATCAAAAAGCTGGCAAAAGCATGATGAAGATTTTCCTGCTTGTTTACAAGAGGAAGTTTGAGCATGCCAGTTTCCAGAAATGTGTTTTTACATTGCCTCAGATGACCAATGAATCTTCTGAAATATGCGTGGTGTTCATCGCCGACATCCAGAACTATTTGATCTTGGGCAGCTGGCCTTGTCAACGACGTAATGAATTGCCAACTTAAGCTTGACCAGGTAGACCCACTGACACTTCGCTCCAGGGTGTACCGTTGACAACTTGTGCATATTCTAAGAAATTGAACACTTTTGATCGTACACGTTGCGGTTTCAAGCTGTTTTGCAGGTAATATGGAGGCAGTGCCAACAATTAGCATTTGTTTGTGCACTTTTTCGATATATTCAATCCATTTCCAAATGTCATCCACATGGTATTCTCCAAGTGATTTCGTACGCAATATGAAGTTGGTTACTGTCACGTCCGGCCAAATCTCCGGAATTAATAGTTGAGATGTGTCGGCAAATATTTCAATGTCTCGCTTACGTGAAATAGCTGTTTCGGGCACAAATAAACTAATTTGTGCAACACAATTCCATGGCTTAGAGTTGAAGGAAAATAAGAATTTGTTAATCCTCACGCAGTAATCTTGCGAAAATGAGATTGTGGTAAACACGCCCTCAAAATATTTTGATGATGGACAATTGTAATATTTAGGTCCTTCTCGCAATTCGGAAATGTTGTAAGTTACTTTGAACCTGTTTGTCAGTCTCGGAACCCAAAGATCTGTAGCTTCTAAATTAGTATCCATAAAATACAGTACGCCTAGCTCCAGTGATCGCAGAAGGATAGGTGACTGAATTCCAACTAGGTTGAGATTTGCAAAGTTATTTACAACAACAAAACATTTTTGGCGTGAAAGTGGTTGCGTGATTGGGTCTAGTTGGAGTTGAGCAAGTTCCAACAGATCGTATGCCTCCTTTTCATTTTCAATTCCTTTGAGAAATTGATCAAAGTTGTAATCTTCGTTAGTCCGATCAAAATTATAATACACAGAATTATTAACTGCGCGGTGATCTTCCTGGCTAAAGTTCCGCAATGTTGTGACCGTCAGATCTCCAGTGTAACAATTCACGAATTGGACAGTAATAAAAATAAATTGTAGGCATATCCAATATTGATCATTCCATTTATTGCTAATCATTTTGACAATTGGTATTTGTAAGCTAAATAAATTTGTTTGAGGAAAAGTGTTAACCGGTGATATCAACTTTGGGAAATATTAGTTTGTTTTGTCAGGAGAATCTGTAAAGTCCTCGAATGATTGGGTTACTGAGATGCTTTGATTTGAAACTATCTACGTATAACATCTTACTCATTTGAAATTAAATCCAAATAAATATACTTTAAATACCTTAAAAATCCAAAAGCTCTAGCAAATTTGTTTTGAGTTGTATATTGGTTTGCTGGTATGCTTGAAATGGGAATTTGTAGTATCGGCTTAAGCTATGGTTATGCTCCAATAATAATATTTGCGCCTTTGTTACCTGAGATGACGGATGTGAGGAAATAAATTATTCAGTGGTTTTTTCAACACACAAGTTCATTAGTCAAGCTTATAAGAAGATACCATATACAGTGGAACACATATCATATGAGTGGGGTTTTGGGTTTTACATAAATATGTACGTATTATTAGATTTGGCCCGAACCCGAATATCTATCGGAAAATCAATATGCTATTTTCGTAATTATGCCATAGGTTTTTTTTATTTCCATGAACATGTTTTGTTACAAACTAATACCTTATTTGACTTTTTGCAGTGTAATTTTTATATTTATTGCAATTACGAACTGATTATATGAAATCACATGTATTTTTTTACGATAAGTATTTGTTATTATATAACTAATGTTAAAAACTCTACGGCTCAATTTATTGCAAAAACATTCACGTGTAATTTAAAAAAAAACATTTCCCCATGATAATTTTAGTCGGAAAGATTTAACTATACTCGTGCTGTGTCGACTAGGAGCAGGCAAAGATTTACCGTTTGCCCCTTTTGTGTGCTACCTTGAATAAAGCTTGGTCCCGGTTTTAGTCGATAATCAATAATGTCGCTTCCTAATTCCTTGTGCTATCAAATGAAAACCCATTTGTATAATCATATAACTGTCTTTGAGCTACGAATGTATGCCTCATTTAATGAGGCTCATTAATACAAATATATTTTTCGAAGATCAAATCAGTACGTAAAATGTAAAAACATTTAAACTTTATGATATAAAAATTTACAAAAACACACTTTATATAAACTTTACTGGTCTGAAACATTTTCATCATAGTTCTGAATAGAATTTTTTGCAATTGTAGGAGCCAAAGATACGGCATTTTTAATTGATTTATAATAAAACAGTTTTTCGTGTATATTTTACTCGAATTCGAATTTATTGTGGATTTTAGTATGGGGCTAATTTGTTCCTGCGAAATTTTTTGGCATATATATTTGGCAAACAGGTTGAAAAAATGAATTTTATGAATACAATTTAATACAAAATCATGTACTTCAAAACGAAGCGTCTTACAAATCATGTAACACGACAACATGAATTTGGCTGGAAACGTGATGGTTTTCGTCTAAAAATTATAAAGTATTATTATCATTATTTTTGCTACAATGCATATATATCTGAATGAAGAAAAAATCCTCAACGTTTTTCCAATTATGCATATACCACATTGACTTGAATAATTTTTCTTACCAAGAAGAAGAAGCTTTTTATTTGTTATATCACAAACATACATGTAAATAGGCTGTAGGACCGTCTCGCGGCACGTACGTACGCGGAGACGTATGTTCGAGGTACGTGTACAATGCCAGACAATCCCTGCAATGACTCACATTGCATTGCACACGTACATGACAAATATGTATATTCCTTTCGCTATGTGGCGACTATTCCACAATAAGAGAAAGGTAGGGGCCTATCCAAAAGATATTTTAGAACAGCTTACCGCATCGACGCCGCTTGCGTATCGTAAGCCGTATGTACAATGTACGTGTACGCACACTGAGAGTGCACACGTACCTAACCTAAACCATCCATTCATGCTTGCACATTTTTGTGCATTAGTTTTTTTATTGTTATCATTACCAGTCCAACCATCCAGCACTCTCCACCTCTACTCTGCTCCGCATGTGTAAAGATCCAAAAATTTTAATTTAATTTGGAAAGTGTTTTTTTTTAATTTCAACAAAATTTCAAAACTTGCAGTTATTTTTTAAACGTCCTTTTGCTGCATCAACCGCCATCGGCAACGCAGGTAAACTGATAAAATGATAGCGTTATTTTATCAATTTAAAGCGTTATTTTATTAATTTTGATAAATTTTGTTTAGTCCAATCCAATCATGTCCAACCAGCCGTGGAACCCTTCTTGGTCGGACGACGAAGACGAGGATGTTATAGGACGGCAGGATGCCCAATTGGCGTACCAATGGGAACTTTGGTACAAGAGGAAGCCGGCTTTGCCAGATGCAGTAAAAAATTGCATTGACTGGGAGGACAACCTTTCCATAGTCAATAACGTGGTTTTCTTTGGGAAAAGGAAAGCCGGCGTGAAAACTTCTTCAAAACCTCAAAAGAAATTTTACTAATTAAGCTACGCGTTGGTTGTCTAGGAATATATGAATATATGAAGTAGCAACACCTGCAATGATAAGGTAGGCCAAAGGCTCTACTGAAGCAGCGATATGCGTTCCGTACCCACTGTAAACCCTAGGGACTCCAGTATCTCCAAAACGGTTTGGAGTATCGACTTGAAATAAAACATATTGACATTCTGACTACTTGGGCATTCAGGCTTTACCCCAACATGTTAAAAAATTCATTGTTTTCACTTGAAATTTAACATTTTCACCAAAATTTATGCCCTACCTAAGTACATGTATTGAAAAAAATACATAATGACTCAGGTGATATAACCGGAGATTCTTATCGAAGCTACAGCTTCAATTTTGATGACTCAGGTGACATAACCCGAGATTCTTATCGAAGCTTCAGCTTCGATCTTGATGACTTAAGCGGAGGCAATCCTGGCGTTTATCACGGGGGGAGGCTAATCCGTCATTGTTTCGTGAAATTAAAATGTATATTTTACAGCATAATAAATACTTCTTACCTACATACTTTCTTTTTGACCTGACATAACGCACTGTATATGTACACAAACGTACAAAATATAAAATAAATATAATGGAAAAAGTTCATTAACGCTGCGCTCGGCGATGTGCGATGACAATTTAAAAATAAACAACCTCCGCCAGCTTATATCAACACCAAGTAGAATGATTCTACCAAGAATTGAGACATTGTTTCACATTAGTTAATTTATAATGGAATACAGATTAAATACACAACAAGCCATTAGGTAAAATTGGTTCTCTTTAAAATCATGTTATACGTTGGTGAACTAAAACGTAGTTCTCTTATCGTATAAGTAGTATTTTCCAGATAATATGTACGTAGTACTATGAATATTTTTAAGGGATATTTATTAAAACGTTCTGTTAAATATTCAAATAAAAAATTGAGATTCACTCTTCGTTTTTAGTTTCTTTATAAATTTGGCGAAGATAATCTCCAATAATAATGATGATAAAAGTTTATAAATAATAGCACAGAAATGCATGATGTGGTTCTATTCTAGGAAGAATCATTCAACTCGGTGTTGAAATAAGCTGG